>CAUYRT010059700.1:0-33673 GCA_963574885.1 Lepilemur ruficaudatus | reverse complement strand
GATGTATGTAAAGCTACATCCTTTTACATAAAATTTTTGTTGTGCAGAAGTATATTTTTGTCAGTTTTTCTCTTTCCAATGCTCATCAATAGTAAATCTTCAGTCAGCAAAAAACAAATCACTTAATATTTACTCAAGAGCTTAAGCTGTTAACCTGGGGAGAACTGAACATATATACTAATATTTTAATTACAAAGTATGGAAGATATAGCAAGTGACAATTTACAACACACTGCATTAAAATCATTACTTTGGTAGAGGCTATTTGACTTCATATTTTGAAGCTATGATAATTTTTCTCTCTCTCTCATCAGTACTTTTTTTATCAGTACATTTTTAAAAATCCAGTGTGTCTTTCATTTTGTCTATCTTTCTCTCTATATTTGTCTCCTGAGTATTAGTTTTAGAATGGTGGAGCTAGTATAATTCAGGTTGAAGAGTGGGCTATATTGGTTCGAGATTAGAGATCATATGTACCCCAGTGTGGTGTGTCAGAGCCCTGTGAAGTGAAGGTAGCCACATGGAAAGGCAGCCAGCCCAGGGCAGGAGAGCCAGAACTAAATAAGGAGAAATGTCCCCTTTAAAAACACAGGCAAGGTGGGATGTTAGAGATCAAGGAATCTAGGAGGATGTCCATGATGCAGTACATCTAGCATGTGGTGTCAGAGTCCCAGAGGGCTGAAGAAGTGTCTTTACAAGAGAGCAGAGCAGTGGTTGGTTTCAAAGCTACAGCAGGGAGTAGAGGATGTCTGCATGGGAGAGCTGCCTGGCAAGAAAGGTTGAAGGCTGAGCAGAATGAGCATGACCAAGTGGCAGGGGAGTGACTGATGGTGACTTATCATGGAGTCTCTTAGCCCAAGAGAAAACTTTACATGTGTGAGAGAGAAGAAGGAGAAATTGTAGTACGAATGGGAGATTGTTCACATACAGGGAAATTGAACAAATGAGTAATTAATGAAGATAACGAAGCCAGTTTTCTTATTGTTAAAGAAGGGAGTTATAAATGTGGAAAGGAACAGAATTGGCATGAACTTAGTGGTTTTCAACTGATACTGGAAGCATGTGAGCAAACTCATGGATTTCAATAGATGCAAATATAGAATGGAATATATGCATAGAATGGAAGATGTGCATATATATTTATGTACATAAATAAAATATATACATATGTGTATATGTTGATATTTTGTGTGTGTGTGTGTGTGTGTATCTTCCCTAGCTCTGCCTGGTAGCAGGATGCTGCATAGCAATGGCTACATTTAAAATATATGTCTAGTCTTCTAAATCTTTCTCCACTAAAATGAACTTGTCCTCAGTGGAAAAGTAGCTCATTCCCTGGGCTGGGACAGGATAATATAAGATAAGCCTGGAGCATTGTGTTGCGTCAGGAAACAAGGAATTGCTTAAAGATTGATGGGGACATATCAAAATGTTAGTAAATGTCACTGGCTAAATCTACAACCATTTAAGCACCAAAGTAAGTATTGATATGATCCATTGAATAAAATAGAAAAAAATAAAATATGAGGTTATATGAAGTAAGTAATTAATTCATAAGCTTAATAAGTATATTAGTTTTCTATGCTGTGTAATAAATTGCCACAAGTACAGCATCTTAAAACAACATGAATTTATTATTTCGCAGTTTCAGGAGTTGGGCACAGTGTGGCCAGGGCTCTCTGCAAGGCTGCAATCAAGGCGTTTCTCCAGAGTCCTCTGCAAGGCTGCAATCAAACAGTTGGCTAGGGCTGGGTTCTTATCTGGAGGCTGGGATAGGGAAGGTTCTGCTTACAAACTCAGTCAGGTTGTCAGCAGAATTGATTTCCTTGTCGCTGCACAACTCATGTTGGCTTAGTGTATCTTAAAGACAGCCATGAAAAGTATTTGACTCTAGAGTGAGGTGGTTAGCCAGAAGGAGCCTTATATATATAAAACATGATCATGGATGTGACATCCTGTCACCTTTGCCATATTCTGTTAGTTGAAAGAGAGGATTGAAAGTGTGACTCAGTAGGGATCACCTTAGTGTGAGGTTGCCATAGTGAGAAACAGGATATTTACATAGTCTATAGTTTCATCCTACAAATAATCTCTTAATTACTAAAAGTATTTTAAAAAGTAACATTATAGTGGGAGAAGCCTGGCACACGTTACATTAATCAAGTGATCCAGGTGAATCTAACCTGTGACGCAACAAAATGATATTGTATGGCATATTATAGAATGCAATGAAAAGAACACAGGATCACTTCTATATTTTTTTTCTCTAAAGATGTATAATCTGAATTTAGTCATGAGAAAACATCAGACAAGCTCAATCTGGATGGTATTCTACAAAATATCTGACCTGTATTTTTCAAAAGCGTTAACATCATCAACATCAAGGTAATTGTTGCAGACTAACGGTAACTAAAGAAACCTAAATTTAGCATATAATTCTGAGCTGAAGACTGCAAAATATTCTGTTGTATCTGATAATATATACCACATTTTCTTTTTCTATTCATCTGTCATTGGACATTTAGGTTGCCTCCACATCTTGGCTATTGTGAATAATGCTTAATGAACGAATGAGGGTGCAGATTTCCTCAGGATCGTAATTTCGGTTTTTAGGGATATGTACACAGAAGTATGATTATAGACTCATATGGCTGTTCTAGTTTCAATTTTTGATGGTGGATCCATAACTCAGGGGTCAGAGTACTGGTCTTATAAACCAGGGACAGTGAGTTCATATCTTGCTGGGGCCTTGTTGAAAATTCCTTGGGGTCCTGAGGCAGGAGGATCCCTTGAGCTCAGGAGTTTGAGGTTGCTGTGAGCTAGGCTGACACCACAGCACTCTAGCCTGGGTAACAGAGTGAGACTCTTGTCTCAAAAAAAAAAAAATTGGAGGAATCTCCACACTGTTTTTCATAGTAGCTCTGCCAATTTACATTTCGATCAACAGTGCATAAGTGCTCCCATTTTTCCACTTCCTCACAAACACCTGTTTTCTTTTTTGTTATTTTGATAATAGTCATCTGAAAAGATGTGAGGTGATATTTCATTATGGTTTTGATTTGCATTTCCCTGGTGATTAATGATATTGAGTACCTTTTCATTAATATATATTGTTGGCCATTTGTATGTCTTCTTTTGAGAAATGTCTATTCAACTCCTTTGCCCATGTTTTAATTGGGTTGAGATTTTTGCTATTGTAGAATTTCCTAATATAGTTTTAAATATTAACTCTTATACATATAAATTATGCTGTAGTTCAAATTTTTGTGTGCCCGCAAAATTTGTATGTTGAAATCCTAACCCTCCCAAGGTGATGGTATCAGAAGGCAGGGCCTTTTGGAGGTAACTAGGTCATGAAGGCAAAGGTCCATGAATGGGATTAGTGCACTCATAAAAAGGGGCTGAGAGAGACACCTCACCTTATCTGCCAGTGAGGTTACAGTGAAAATATGACCATCTATAGACTAGGAACCATGTCCTCACCAGACACTGTATTTGCCAGTGCTTTGGTCTTGAGCTTCCCAGCCTCCAGAACTGTGAAAAATAAATTCCTGTTGTTCATAAGTCACCCAGTTCATGGCATTTTGTTATAGCAGCCTGAATGGACTTAGACATTTGGTATGCAAATATTTTCTCCAATTCCGTAGGTTGCCTTTTCATTTTGCTGATTGCTTCCTTTGCTGTGCAGAAGTTTTTTAGTTCCATGTAGTCCTGAGACAGTATAGGGACAAGACTTGGGCCCCTTACCCCTTACCATGGAAGTCAACATTTGACCTAATTAGCTGCAGAAAAGCTAAAACAAGTAGTTCCCTAACTGCCAGAATTCAGCCCATACTCACATAAGTAGGGGGCTAAACCATCTGTCTTCTGAGCAATATTTTCCAGGGCCACTGAAGCAAGACACTGACACAAGCTGATAAGGTACCTGGCTGCAAAGAAACCAGACCTATCCAGATCTAACTGCCTCAAGCCATAATAGACCCCTTCACTGACCCAACTGTAACTTTTTCCTCATTATAATTTCATTTTAATGCTAAGAATCATGCCTGGAGTAGAGATTTAACATGTTGATGAGATTTGCAACACAGGAAGAGGCATATAGTAGAACTGTACAGATGTAAGAAAACATCCACCTCTATGTGCTTACACATCACCCCTCTGCTGCCTAAGCCTCGTTAAAACTCTCCCTGAACTTCCCTTGAAAGCCAGCCTGAGAACTCTCTCCTTCATGCTGCCTCCTTTGTGCTCAAGCATAAGCCCCAATAAAGCTTTGCCTATGATTCACGGTTGGCCTTTTGTTAATTTCTGTTGTATAGAGAGCCCAAGAGCCCACACTGGTAACTGTCCCACTTGTCTATTTTTGCTTTTGTTTCCTGTGCTTTTCATATCATTTTTAAAAAATCATTGTCAAGACCAATGTCAAGAAGCTTTTCCCCTCTTTTCTTCTAGGGGTTTCATGGTTTCAAGTTTTAAATTAAATCTCGAATCCATTTTAAGTTGATTTTTGTGTATCATATAAGATAAGGGTCCCATTTCTCAACTGAAGAGAAAACCTGCCAGTTGCAACAACATGAGGACATCATGCTACATGAAATAAGTCAGACACAGAAGGACAAATATTGTAAGATGTCACTTATATGTGGAATCTACAATAGCCAAACTCATAGATTAAGAGGGTAGAATAGAGGTTTCCCAGGGATTGGGGGAAGGGAAAACAGGTAGCTATTATTCAAAGGTTGCAAAGTTTCAGTTATGCAAGATAAATATATCCTAGAGATCTATTAGACGAGCAGTCCCCAACCATTTTGGCACCAGGGACTGATTTCATGGAAGACGATTTTTCCATGGACCGGGGGGGTGTGATGGTTTGGGGATGACTCAAGCACTTTACATTTATTGTACAGTCAAACCTCTCTGCTAATGATAATCTGTATTTGCAGCCGCTCCCCAGCACTAGTATCACCACCTCAGCTCCACCTCAGATCATCAGGCATTAGATTCTCATAAGGAGCCCTCAACTTAGATCCCTGGCATGTGCAGTTTACAGTTGGGTTTACACTCACTCCTACAAGAACCTAATGCCGCTGCTGATCTGACAGGAGGTGGAACTTATGTGGTGATGTAAGTGATGGGGAACGGCTGTAAATACAGATGAAAATTCCTTCCTTCTCTCACCTGCGGTTCACCTCCTGCTGTGCAGCCCAATTCCCAATAGGACACGTACTGATTCTCAGCATTAGAGAGTATAGTGCCTGTAGTTAAGCATACTGTATCGTATAGTTAAAATTTTGCTAAGCAAGTAGATCTTAAGTGTTCTTATCACACACACATAAAATAATTAAAATGAACAAAAAGGGTGAGGGAGAACTTTTAGAAGTGATGTATATGCTTGTGATGGTTTCACAGGTGTATATTTATCTCTAAACTAATCTAGTTGTATACATTAAATATGTACAGATTTTGTATGTCAATCGTATCTCAATAAAGTGTTTTAAAAATAAAATAAAATCTTTCTAGCATGAAAAAAATTGAAATGAAACCAATGGCTCAAAAGGACATTATTAGAATAAGTGACAAAACTTGAAAGGAGAACAAAACTTGGACTGAAGTATTATATTCACATTCATTTACTGATTTTGATGGTACTATTATGGTTATGTAGGAAAATGTTCAGAAAATAATTATTTAAATTGTATTTGCAACTTTTCTTTGGGAGATTTTACATTGGGCATATTTCAAAATAAAACAAAATAAAAATACATTTAAAAACTATTGATCTTTTTCTCTGCCAACTGCAGCATTTCCTAAATTGTGTTCCTCAGTATTCTAATTGCAATTACATGTAAAGTGCTTTAAGTCAAATACGTTAGGGAAACGGTTAAATAAAGTTAAACTAATTTTTCAAATGCTGAACTTCTTAGAGTCTTAAACATAATAAATAATGTGGTTCACCTTAAAGAGGGGAAATAATATTTAATGTCTACTAACTTTTTTTATTTGCCTCCCTATGAGAATTTCCTGGGACTGAGTCTGAGGAAAACAATTTGGTAAACAATAACGTATAAAATAAATGTTCCTGAAGTAATTATAAAAAGCTGTTGAAACTTCTCCCTTTTTTCAATTCTCAACTTCATCACCCTAACAATTAAATTATTTTTCTTATTTAATAAAATAAAATATTTAGCAGAATCAATCTGTACTGGTACTGTATCTGTAAAAAAACTATTTCAGTTTTTAATCTTTTGACATTTTATTTTTTGTGAAAGCACAACTATGTATAAAGAAGAATGTGAAATGTACTGGAAATCCCACTCACCAGCAATGGTGATCATAATATTTTGATGTGTTTCTTCCCCTTATCTCCCTTCCCCCCACGTATGTGTATCTATTTTGCACTATTTATCATTAATTTTGCATTGCAGCAATATTTTTACTTGACAGAGAGTTCCCATAAACTCCCCCATACACATATACCCTGCCTCCACCACCGTCAAAACCCTCACCATAGGTACGTTTTTTACAATTGGTGAACCAACATTGACACATTATTGTCACCCAAAGTCCCTAGTTTACATTAGGGTTCACTCTTGGTGTTGTACTTTGCATGGGTTTTGACAAATGTATAGTGAGATATAACCACAATTATACTATCATATAGAATCATTTTACTGCTCTAAAAATCTCCTGTGCTCCATCCGTTCATCTCTCCTTCCTTCTAATCCCCTGGCAACCATTGATCTCTCTACTCTCTCCGTGGTTTTGTCGTTTCCTAAAGGAATGTCGTATAGTTGGAGACAACAGTTTTTAAGCACATGGGAACTTTATAATCAAGCTTATTACCCTAAATATCTATATGTTTAAGAATATTTGACAACTTAGTCAACATAAATTGTTATCTTCTTTTTAAATTTTAGCCTTAAATTTGCTCTTATCTTCAGCCAGTTTGGCACAAACTTGCTTTCCCACAATCTATTAATGAATTTGTAATAAAATCCAAATTTTTTGTCATGATCTGTGTAGCTTCCCCTGACCTTACTCTGCCCAATTCTCTGCTTTCATATTAGTCTCTTTCTGTTTTCCTAATCTCCAGTGCCATTTATCTCCTTTCTCACCATTTCCTTAAAATATTCTTATATTTTATAAAATACTTTATATTTAAATGTTCTTAAATAGTCTCTGAACTCCTACTATGTGTTTGGAAGTTTTTGCTGATACATACCAATTTGTTACATAGTTATGGGGTACGTGTGACATTTTCATACATGCATACAATGTATAATAATCAAATCAGAGCATTTAGGAATCCATCACCTCAAGCATTTATCATTTCTCTGTGTTGAGAACACTTTAAATCTTCTTGCTATTTTGAAATGTGTAATTAAAAAGTTGATGTCATGGAGGTAGAGAGTAGAATGATGGTTATCAGAGGCTGGGAGAGAAGGGGTAAATAGAGGTTGGTTAACTGGTATAAACATACAGTTAAATAGAAGGAATAAGTTACAGGGTTTATAAACTTCCTACTAAGCAACCTTTCTCACCAGAGTTACTCTTTATCTCATTATCTCTGAGTTTATTTCTTTGCACTTCTTACATGTTTTTACTTGTATGCCTAGAAATAAGCGGTTTGTTTTTCCTTAAAGATGGCCTTTAGCTTGCTCTGTCACATCTGCCTTTCTCATCCTTTATTGATTGTCCACACATCTTCCCAGTAACTTTCAGCTACAAGAATGGTCTTAATTAGGACATAACAATTCACTGTTGGCTATTATAACAGCCAGTTCAGCTTAATATCAAAACTACTCTCTCTTGCTCTCATTAATTGTATCTCTTGTTTGTAGCATTGTGCCTGGCACTTAATTAGGGGTTAATAAATAAGTCTTGAATAAGTGAGTGAGTGAATGCGTAGAGGATTGATTAGATGAATAAATGAATGAATAAATAATTGAGATAAGGTTAAGATTCAGTAACAGCATAAAAGGAATAAATTTTAACTCCTACATTGGAGAGACAGGAATAGGAAGTGTGTCAGGATTTCTTCTCTTATGCTAATTCTTGAACGATGAGTAATAGTTCACCAGGTAGACTTGGAGTGAAAAACATTCCAGTCAAAGAAAGCAGGGTGGTCAAAGGCTTAGATATGTGGAAGAGCATGTCACGTGAAGAAGACAGAGAAAAGTAGTATGGCTGGAAGGGAGAAATTCCAGTAGATGTAACAGCAGATGAAGACAGAGAAATAAAGCAGTTCAGAGCCAGTCTCAATGGTCATATTAAGTTTTTGGTTTGTCAATAACAACTTAATCATCGTTATCCACGCATGCACTGTCTTTTGACATTACTGGAAACCCTGTTGTTACTCTGGAAAATTCCAATTCATGGTCAAAGTCAAAACTTTCTTGTTACCACTCTGAAGTCTTTCCTGACACCGTAAGGTAAAGCTGATTACAATCCCTTCTTTGCTACTTCAGCACAGAACTTGTGTATAACTGAAATCCAATGCCTCATTTACCAGCAGGATTAAAGTCCTCCTTGAGCTCTTTGAAGAACTGCAATGGTGTCTGGTTTATTTGTTCTCCTCTGGTACCTAGCATAGTTGTTGATGGAGCACAATGAATGTTAGAGACATTTTCTTCTCACTGCCCCTGATGTTTCCTTCCAACTTTGTGATAGTTTACGCAGAGCTGCCTAATGTAATAAATGATCCATCAAAAGTGAACTTAAATATTATTAACAGATAGTGACAATTTCCGATGTTTTAAACTGGTATAAAGAGGGAGGGAACATTAGTAGTATTAAAAATATCAAAGAAGAAAACAATACCATCAATAATTACTCTTAAGTAGTCTCTTTTTTTGATAGAAGACAGAGAAAGAGGAGAAAAAAATGGAGATAAATAAGACATAAAGACCTTTTCATTTTGTTGTTGTGTTTTATATTAATGTTTTAATTCTTGCTTATTTCTTCTTGTATTTGAATGTTAAATACTTAAAGTGCTTTCCCCAAAGGATAGATTTTCACAAACCAGACCATTATACTAAACAGTTGCACATGGCTGAATACATTTGGACTGTTTAATTTGACATCTTTTTAACATGCTTGGTTTGAAGTCTTTGTTTTTGCTACCGATTTTTTTTTCTTTTCTTCTTTTTGCTCTGAGAGTGAAGATTAATCCAGTTCTGTCCAGACTGATTAGAGTTGTTAAATAAGTTACAGCAGACTTTGTGAAATAAATCTGGTAATGCAATTCTCAATGGACTGTAAAAATCTGTTATTAGTTAATTATCAAGACACTTCTGAGCGATATTAAATTATCCCATTTGTCTTCTGATCATTATTCCAGTGCCATGTAAAATTGTAAGATGTGTGAAGAATACCCTGCTAAATGCCAAATTTCCAACATGAGTGATTTTTACAACCACAAATTCAAGTTTTTACTTCCATAATCTTAAGAATTTATCCTTGAAATTTGTCCTTATCATTCTTTACTTAATGGACAACTGTCTAATTTGATGTTAAAGTGGAATATTTGTTTGAGTCATTAGGTTCCTCCATGGATATATCGCCATTTAGTTCACCTGACTAAGGAACCATTTGTAAATCCATACCTGGAGATTAGACAGCCCCTTTACTTAGCACTAATGTGCAGCAACAGGCAGTTGCACTCACCTTACTGGCTAATTCAGCTGCACCTGCCTCCATAAAGCAAATGAAGGGTTACTTCAGCAACAAACAAATTCTTGGTAACTTTCATCAATATCACATACGTTCTCTGTGGCATAGCTTTTTGATCTATAAAACAGGAACAGTAACTATGTTGAGGGCTGTTAACGGAATAAAATGAGCTCTTTGGCTTTTAGAATGTACTCAGTACATATTAGCTTAATATTATAAAACCTTACAGGTAAGTCCCTGGTGGGTTTTATCAGATGGGCTTTATCAAAGATGTCAGCTAGAACACAATGTTCCAATAAAATTGAGACCAAAAAGCTTCATTGAATTTGCCAACACGAGGGCCCTTAGTCTCAGTTGTGTTTTCACTCCTGGTTTCATGCTTCAAGGTAGAAATGACATCCTTTACAATCATGGACCTTGAAGTATTTTCTTTTTCACTTATTGTGTGCTGAGTGGAAGAATAATTACTTTTCCTGTCTGGTGGCCTGTCTGAATTTAATCTTTTTGATCCTAACCATTCAGTTAAAATGATATTCTAGATTATTCTGCTTTTTAATATATTTATTCCTTAGGGAAAAAAATCCACTCAAGGCATTTTTCAGGTAGTCATTATTGACTTGCTTCTAGAGAAACCTCTGTACTCAGTGCCTCATATTGTTCTTAAAATGATTCAGCATTGCACCCACCCCAAATCTTTGCACCTTTTTTTTCTTGGCTTGAATATTATATTCTCTCAAGTAAAGGCAAAAGATATTATGAAAAGAGAAAATAAAAGTTATAATAACATAACTATCTATGCTGTCCAGGGAAGTCCAATTAACAATTAAAGAACAGGTTGAAATAGGCTTTATCAGAAATTATGTATTTTTTCCTCTATTTCGATAGAGTTATTACACAGTTCATTGCTCAAATTTAGCAGAAGGGAAATGATTACTAAAATAAATGCTGTTTTGAACAGTTTTAACATTTTTCTGAATAACGAGTTAAAGAAAAATCAATGGACTAATAATTGATATGCTTCTTGGATGAAAAGGTATTTTAATAGATTCATTAGGAACAATATAGAATTCCTTAGGAATAGAAGATCCTAATGGAGAAAGAAAAAAATAACTAAAGGAGTGAATAGGAACCAAAGTTAGGAGTTTGCAAAAAACTGTGTTTTTAAAAGTATTAACATATATAAGCTGTATTTTATTCTCACTTTCTCACAGATATCTAAAATTAATGTAGTCTCTATGAGTTAAGAGTATGTCCAAGTTATAAGAAGAGAAAATTTCAAATTTAATCAGATGGCAGTTTAGAAAGATCTTATATCAACTGATATAATCTAATCAATATTGGAATACCTTTTCAAAATGAGAGTCAAATAATGATAAAATTGTACTGAAAACTGACTAAATAGGTTTCTAATTTATCCGAATCATGGCAGGGGATAATTTTTCAAAATTTTACTCCAGTGAGCTAATGATTATACGTTATTTAAAAATTGTCCTTTTTTACTACTCTTGGAACAGTGAAACCAGTGAAATCCAGTGTTCCAATGGATTGGTAATCATTCATCATCAATATATTATTGTTTTGTGGAAACAATATATCTGTAGCCATAAACTATTTTCCAAGTAAATAGTTATTTTAACTATGAGGAAGTAATGAAAATGTGATATTTTTTAAAATTCTAAATGATTTTCCCCATTGAAAGAAGACAGTGTGCTCATAGTAAAGTAAACATGAGAATACAGACAATTACTTGGGTATTTCAGCATTTGGTAATTGCCAACAATTTTGGCCTTTATTGTATGATTTAAATATATAGGTACAAATATAGATATAAATATCTATACACCTATATATCCACATTAATGTCTTGAAGAAGTTGACAATCTAATTTGGGGTATGTAATTTATATGGAGCAAAAGCATATATTAAAATGCTGAGCCATGTGGCGACAGCTTCCTAATTGTTATACGCCTTTATAAAAGGGGGGGATCAATGTTTGTCAATTCCTTCAGAAAAAGTTAAAAAGCTAAGACTTAGAACATGACTTTCCAAGTTTTGAAGCTGGTGTCAGAAGGCAAGCCCATACCTTGCAGTTCAGTGCTTTTATATGAGCATGCATTTTGTATTTGGGTGTGACAGTTCCATGTCTCATGGATTGTGTCTGTGTCATCTGATCATTAAAATGCCCCACATTTTTCCAAATGTCCCTTGATGACGTACCAACTTTGAATGAAGACCCTTTTAACATGTAAGTTTATTTTAGTCACAGAAAAGTGAGAGTTGTGGTACAACTTTAAGATAGGTAAGAAACTCGTCGATATCACGGAATTGATGATGCTAATGATGATGTGTCTGTTGGCACTGCAGCAGAATACTTTCATAAATATCTCAAATGGAACTTTCTTGCCAGCCTATATGCTACAGATAGGATTGGCAGGTAGCTTAGGTCTGTTGCACTGGAGGAAATTTTTATTTTTATGTTAAAATCTGTAAGTTTCCTTTACTGTTATCTTCAAGCATTTTTTTTCTTTTTCCATGTATTAATATACTATAATAGTAAAACTGCTTGACGTGATTATATCCCAGTAACATTCTTCCAGCATCTTCTCATACACTTGTTGAATAAGTTATTAATAAGTACTTGTGGAAGTCGATTAAGTATAGGTTTACCAACATGTACATCAGGGAAGGTAGCGCACCAGATGAATTCAGGGACATGTCACCAAACAAAGAAAAATACATTTATTATAGAATTTATGAGAAGTGTAGAACTTGGGCAAAGTTTAAATGTAGCAGCATATATTAAGCTTAAATGTGTATTTTCTCAGAGACTTATAAACTACAAATTCTCACTCAAACTGAAATAGGAGTAAACTTCAAGGATAAAACTGGATTGAAAGAAAATGTGAACAGATTTTAATCTGATGATGCAAATTTAAAGTGCCTCCTACACTGGCCAAATGGGTAAAATAAAGGAACAAACTGGGCTGAGTGGGGATAGTGGACTGAGAGCAGGTGGCTTCTCTTCTCATTTTCAGCATTTTCAGCAGGACTATGCCAGAACTTCCCATGTTTCAGATAAATTACAAACTCACGTTTGTGTGAAATGTGTCAATTATTAAATGCCACCAATAAATTAAAACATCTTATAAACATCGTGGGTGGGTTAAAGAAAGTCTGTCAGTCAAATTCTACCTGTTTCTGGACCTATGTTACAAATCGTGCAGAATCACGATCTAGACCCTATTTTGAGTCTAGCCATACTCATTGGGATAGTTTAGAGATGGTCTTAATTATGAATCCATTAGATGGATTGTTTTATGCTGATGACTGAATGAAGATCGTAGATTGCTTCTTATAATACTTATTTCTCATCTAGTTTTGATAAAGCCAAATGACAACTGTCTTATATAAAAATTAAGTTTAAATAATTAATCTCAATCCTTTCTTTCTAAAGTGTTTTTTTAGATTTTTGGGTCCAACTTCTGAATAGGTTCCTGTCCACTGGGTGATTTATAGCTATATACTTCCACAAACTCCAAATTATCTGGTACAATTATTTTATTTTTTTCAAGTTTTTTATTTTATTTTTTTATTTTAGCATATTTCAGGGTACGATTGTTTAGGTTACTTATATTACCTTTGCCCCACCCAAGTCAGAGCTTCAAGCATGTCCATCCCCCAGACAGTACACATTGCATCCATTAGGTGTGAATATACCCATTCCCTCCTCGCCCCTCCCACCTGTCCAACACCTAATGAATGTTACTACTCTATGTGCACATAAGTGTTGATCAGTTAATACCAATTTGATGGTTAGTACATGTGGTGCTTGTTTTTCCATTCTTGTGATACTTCACTTAGTAGAATGGGCTCCCGCTCTATCCAGGATAATACAAAAAGTCCCAAAACAATAAATGTTGGTGTGTATGCAGAGAGATAGGAACATTCATACACTGCTGGTGGGACTGCAAACTATTATAGCCTCTGTGGAAAGCAATATAGAGATACCTTAAAGAGGTACAAGTAGAACTACCATTTGATCCAGCAATCCCATTACTGGGCATCTACCCAAAAGAACAAAAGACATTCTATAAAAAAGACATCTGCACTCAAATGTTTATAGCAGCACAATTCACAATTGCAAAGATGTGGAAATAACCCAAGTGCCCATCAATACATGAGTGGATTAATAAAATGTGGTATATGTATACCACAGAATAGTACTCAACTATAAAAAAACAATGGTGAACTAGTACCTCTTACATTATCCTGGATAGAGCTTGAGCCCATTCTACCAAGTATCCCAAGAATGGAAAAACAAGCACCACATGTACTCACAATCAAATTGGTATTAACTTATCAACACTTAAGTGCACATATAATAATAACATTCATCAGGCATCGGTCAGATGGGAGGGGGGAGAAGGGGATGGGTATATATACACCTAATGGGTACAGTGAGCACCGTCTGGGGAATGGACACACTTGAAGCTCTGACTCAGGTGGGGCAAAGACAATATATGTAACCTAAACATTTGTAGCCCTGTAATATGCTGAAATAAAAAAAAAAGAAAGAAAGAAAGAAAAAAAGGAAAAAAAAAACAAATTATATAAACACTACAAATCAAATTCAGGAAAGATGAATAACACTAGCTCTCCTATTTTCATCATTCTGAAGCAAAATAGAATACAAAGTGTCATAAAGGGGCCCTGTCTATAGATAATAGAATTGCAAAAGTACCTAACCTGGAGAATAATAAAAAGGGGTTAAGGGAATGGATCAGGTGAATTGTAAATATCTGCTAGCTTTAGTATAATTCACCTTCCTACCTTTTATTTGTGAATGTACAAAACGTTAAGCTTATTTTCAGATTCAAATAAAATGATTCAAAATATAAAAATGGGTGCTTAGTCAAGAGCTCCTCATCTCATATTATAATAGGGGTAAATATGATATAAACATTAATTTCTGGCATTAGAGAAATAACTAAGGAAATTAAGACATTTATTTGTGTTATCAGAGCCATTAAAATACTTAATGTTTCATTCTATTGTCAAAGTTGTAGGGAAATAGGCACTCTCATCCTTGCTGATAGAGACAGGAACTGGTTCAATCCTCTTGGAAGAGAGTTTGGCAATACTTGAAACTACATATGCACTTACCTTCTCGAAACAGCAATCTCACTTCTAGGAATCTACCCTGAAATTATACCTCCAACAATATGAAAACATGTATGCAGAAGGTAATTTATGGCAGCATTGTTTGTAATTAGAAAATCTTGTAAACAACCTTAACACCCATACATCGGAGAGTGGCTTAATCAACTATGATACACACAAGCAGTGGAGTACTATGCAGGAAAAACTTCAAGAAGAGAGCACAGCACAAAAAAAAGTACATAATACTTTCACATAGTACAAAAGAATGAGGAAGATCTCCATGAGGTTTTTATGCAATGATTTCCAGGATATACTGTAAAGCCAAAAAAAGTACACAATAGTTTCTATAGTATACCACGCTTCACGTAAGAAAGAAGAGACTATAAATCTGTATTTATCTGAGTATACCTACTATATTTCTCTGAGTCTAAGAATCATGGTAATGCCTCACATATCCCCCCAAAATAAAAATTAAATTAAATTAAAATCAACCAGAATGTGTGGTGAATTAAAAAAGAAATATAAACAGTAACAAATGAACCTAGCTGAATTACAAATGAATAACATAACCACCCTGAATGGTGAAGGAAAGAATGAAATAAGCTTAAGTAACTTTGAAAAACATTTTTTTAAGTGCATACTGTAGGGCAAAAGTCAAAAAAGAACTATAAAAAATACTGTAATCTAGTTTTTAATTTTTTCTAATTGGGGTATAATTTAACAATTCTGAAATTTCTTTATGTGTATAATAGAATTGAACAAATAAGTAAATATATGGGGGATAATGTGAACCAGGTTTATAATTGTCAAAGAAAGTGATACTTAAGAAAATGAGGAAGGCTAAACTGAGTCTTTAGTTGAAATAAGAGGTATCAATATGAACTCAGGGTTAGATAGATATATTATATAAATGATTAGTGACACGAAGGGAGGGAGGCGGAGACAGAGAGAGAAGAAGAAAGAGAGATGTGTATACTTTGAAATATATATTTCAAATATATATTTTTTCCTAGCTCTTTCCATTGATAGAGTCTAGAAGCAAAGACACCTCATGTAGAAATGAGCACATCTACAGTGAAGATCTTAATTTCTAAAACCATTTTCCAATAAAAGTAATCAGATTTCACTGGAGAAAGGTTGACTGAAGGGTTGAGCAGGACAAACACAATGAGCCCGAAAATAAGGAAGGTCTCAAAAATGATGGACTTATGTTAAAAAGAGACAGAAGGCAACTCCAAGAAAAAATCTGAACAACAAAATAAACAATGAGAGCATTGGATTATTATCTATAGAATAACTACCCATAAATCCATACTAATATAATAATTGAATTAAGAAATAAACGGGGGAGAAAGTGTAGCTCTTATTTACATAATAATTACAATTAATAAATGAAGAAGGAATGAGGGAAGTAGAAACTGACCTTTAGGCAAACATCACAGTAAAAATTGGTTCAGGCAAGAATCACTAATTGATGCTCAAATTAGTAGTTGAAAGTATAGTGAGAAATAAGATATTTGCATAGTCTCAAAAGCTATCTCCACAAGATATTTATTAATCACATGAGGAAAAATGTAACTTTACTGTAGAGAAATCCAGTA
Source organism: Lepilemur ruficaudatus (assembly GCA_963574885.1). Lineage (NCBI taxonomy): Eukaryota > Metazoa > Chordata > Mammalia > Primates > Lepilemuridae > Lepilemur > Lepilemur ruficaudatus. The sequence goes on along the minus strand of CAUYRT010059700.1, from coordinate 17,243 downwards.
GATACCACCTAAACAAGTAGTCGAGTTTAACACCACCTAAGAGATATTTTGATATCAGAATCCCATGATATAATACACTGAGGACACATCACTTCCTTGGTATACTTGCAAGAAGTACATAACCTCGCTCTGATACTGAGAAAACATCAGACAAACCACAACTGAGAAACATTCTACAAAATAACCGACCAGTACTCGTGAAAAGTGTCAATATTATGAAAAGCAAGGAAACACTGTGGAACTGCCATAACCTAAAGAGACATGACAACAAAATGCAATGTGGGACCATGTGCTGAACGGTAGACTAGAAAGAGAATGTTAATGAGAAGAAAAGCAAAATTTTTTTTAAAAAATCTATGGTTTAGTTAATTATACTGTATCAATGTTAACGTTCATTTTTGAACATTAATGTTAATATTCAGTGGTTTTGATCATTGCATTATGGTAAGGTAACATGTTAACATTAGGAGAAATTGAGTAAAGGATTAGGAACTCTGTTCTATTTTTGTAACTTTTCTACAAGATTAAAATTATTTCAAAATTGAAAAAAAAATTAAAAGAACACACAAGCCAGTTGATGGGCCAAACCTGAGGTAATTTGAATATCAAAAAGTATAATGATGGCAATAGATTTTAACCCTTAAATATAAAAATCTCCAAAAAAATATGTTTAAGCATATGCAACTACATGAAAAGAACTGATTATTTAATGGTATCTTGTAAAAATAATTAAACACATCATTCTTTGAACTTTGTCAAGTGTGAGTGAATTTAACATTGATCAATATTTATAATTTTCAAGAAGGTAGTTATATATCTTTTGTAAATTTAAGAATGTAAAAAATAGAGTTTGGAATTGTTCATTTGGAACAAATTAAGAGTGCTAAAGTATTAGATTTTACTTCAAATGGCTAGTTAAACTTAATGTAATTTACTGTTTTTACATTTAAAAATTATACCTTGGGAATGCACTTATAACATTCTCATTGAAATACTGCCTTTCTCAGTCTATCTAGTATTTTGTCAGATACATTTTTTAATATCTATAAACTATAACATATATTGGACCACGCTTTCCTGGAATATACAAAATTATAAACCAATAAGGAGACAAAATGACTTTTGATAGATTTTTTTTTCATATAATTTGGGGGAACAGGGAGTATCTTAGGGCAGAAAATGCCACAGTGTTAGCTGAATCAATAACTCCTGACAATACTCCTAGTATCAATACCTGAATCTCATTTCTAAGAAATTATACCTGAAACCTGGGGTCAACTTTGTAATTCCCTTAAGCTTAGCACTCCAGAGTTCATTGCCAGAGGCACTGAATGTGATTCTCTTTAAAAATCTAATATCTGCTTCAAGATAGATCAGTGTCTTACCAAATATTTTTGCAAATTCCTGGTAGGGAGCATTTCTTTTTTTACGGCTAATTATGCTTCTGATTTCCTGCCTTCACTGTATTCTTATCCTTCAGTCTATGTCTCAGGATTATTCCTTTATCTCCACCTTAGTTGCATGCTTAATATAGTACACATACTCTTCTGCCAAAAGTAAATGTGAATAAAGACTTTGTTTAGGCAGAAATTTGCTGAAAAATAAATCAAAGTATGATATAGAAAATATTTTCAAATTGCTATTAAATATGCTTGTCCTTTAATCATCCTGTCACAGGGGATTTTTCTTACAATGTCACCCCAGATGGCACCCTGATTCTTGACATTTTCTCGAGTCCATTCTCTCATTGGTTTAGCTTTCTCACTGTATTATAGAGAGCACATTGAACTCCCTAATACCTACTTTCCAAACAACTACTTATTGAGGTATTTATCTGGCCTACAATAGCAGCAGCAACAACAAAATGCTGTCTATACCTTTCTCAGCACAAGGTTGCTGTGAGCTAGGCTGATGCCACGGCATTCTAGCCCAGGCAACAGAGCAAGACTCTGTCTCACAAAAAAAGAACCATGAAGACAGGAGATCCTAAAAATGGAAAAAAATTATTTTTTGCAGGCACAGTAACTGATTTTTTTTCAGTCCACTTAAAAGACAGACTGGATAGAATCAAAGCATTCATTTTGAGAAATGTTGGCAATGTGCTAGCTAGGCTCTAAAGATACCACGTTGAATGAAACATATAAAGCCCATGAACTTAGTTTATTGTCCAGAAGAGACAAATTAACACATAAATAAGCATAGTTAAGAGCCATGATGGCCGGACATGGTGGCTCACACCTGTAATCCTAGCAGTCTGGGAGGCCAAGGCTGGTGGATCCCTTGAGCTCAGGAGTCCATGACCAGCCTTAGCAAGAGCTAGACCCCATCTCTACTAAAAAAAATAAGAAGAAATTAGCCAGACAACTAAAAATATATAGAAAAAATTAGCTGGGCATGGTGGCACATGCCTGTAGTCCCAGCTACTCGGGAGGCTGAGACATTAGGATTGCTTGAGCCCAGGAGTTTGAGGTTGATGTGAACTAGGCTGACACCACGGCACTCAAGCCAGGGCAACAGAGACTCTGTCTCAAAAAAAAAAAAGAAAAAAGAAAAAAAAAAGAGCCATGATGAGTCCTATATAAAGGATAACTAAGTTTGTTTTGTTAAAGTACACAGGGGAACCTAATTTCACTTGAAAAATTACAATTTACAATTCTGCATGTAATGAGCTTGGAAATTACCACCCACCCTAACAAGTAAGGAACAGAAAATCAACAACTCTTCTTGGATCTGAAAGACAGGCAAGGACATAGCACAAATTTCTGCCCCCAAGATTGGAGAGACATTCAGGTAAATACCGGGAGCTACAGCTTACTGGAACAAAGACTCACAAGCAGGAAATACCTCAGGAGTCAGTGCCAGAGTAGAAAAACTTGAACTATAATTGACAAATTGTTGGCGGTTCAGTGTGGACTAGTCTGAAAGTTAAAAACTCCAGGGGACTCCAATCACAGAGAGACCCAAACAGTTTTGTGAGATTTACCTCAAGGAGTCTGACTAGGTTCTCACAGTAAATACTGGATAAAAATCCCCTAGTGTTTCCAGTAAAGGGAATGGGAAAGGGACCATTTTGAAATATGCCAGAGTACTCTATCCTTCTTAAAAAGGCCTACCCTCAGGAGAAAGAATTTTACCAGAGCCTAATCTGCTGGAGTATTATCAGAGCATGACTGACCTGCAGGAAAATACCCAACCCTAGCCCACTATAGCCTTCCATATGGGAGAAGGGAAATACACAACTCCAGCCCACTTTAGCCATTCTGTCCCACCTAAAAAGGAAGAATGAAACCTGAAAAATATTTATGAAGATCACAGTCCAAAGGCATGGGCTCACTAAATGATTGAGACCTAATCATAAGACTATAGAACACCTCTCCTCCCCTACACCTTACCACCACATTACTAAAGGCCTATTTATAGCAGTTCCTTTTACCTGGTACATCATGTTTGGCTATCCAGAAAAAAGTACACAGCATACTAAAAGGCAAAATACACAATTTGCAGAGACAGAGCAAGCATCCCAACCAGACATGATAGGGATGTTGGGATTATAAGACTGAGAAGTTAAAAGAAATGTGACTAATATGCTAAGGTCTCTAACAGATAAAGGAGACAGCATGCAAAAACAGATAAACAATGTAAGTAAAGAGATGGAACTCTTAAGAGAGAACCAGAAAAACAAAATGCTAAGACATTGCTAAGGAAAGAATATATGAGCTTGAGGATATGTCAATAGGAACTCTGAAAACTGAAAAAGCAAAGAGAACGAAGACTGAAAAAAGAAAGAGAACAGAATATCCAAGGACTATGGGATAACTACAAAACGAGTAACATATATGTAATGGATATGCCAAAAGGAGAAAAAAGAGAGAAAAAAATAGAAGAAATTTTGAAATAGTAATGACTGAGAATTTCCCCACAGACTTTAATGGACATCTCAGCAAAGAAGATACACAGATGGCAAATAAGCATGTGAAGAAACACTCAACATCATATGTAATCAAGGAGCTGCAAATTAAAACAACAATGGTACATCACTATACATCTATAGACTTGCCAAAATGCAGACCACTGACAACACCAAATACTAGCGAGGATGTGGAACAACAGGAACTCTCATTTATTATTGGTTGGAATGCAAAATAGTATATCTAATTTTGAAGACAGGGTGGCAGTTTTTTACAAAACTAAACACACTCTCACCATATGATCCAGATATCACGCTCTTTGGTATTTACCCAAATGAGTTGAAAACTTATGTCTACACAGAAAAACAGCAGATGGATGTTTATACTAGCTTTATTCATAACTGCCAAAACTTGGAAGCAACAAAGATGTCCTTTGGTAGGTGAGTGGATAAATAAACTCTAGTACATCCAAACAATAAAATATTATTCAGTGCTATAAATAAATGAGCTATTAAGCCACAAAAATACATGTAGGAACCTTAAATCATGTAACTTAGTAAAAGAAGCCAATCTGAAGCTACATACTGAATGATTCCAACTATATGACATTCTGGAAAAGGCAAAACTAAAACTATGGAGATAGCAAAAAATTCATGTTTGCCAGAGGGTGAGGGCTAGGGAGACAAAAAAGACAGAGCACAGAGGAATTTTAGGGCAGTGAAAATACTCTGTATGATACTACAATGGTAGATATTTGTCATTAATCATTTGTCTAAACCCATAGAATGTACATCAAGAGCAAAGCCCAACATAAATTATACACTTTGTGTGATGATGTGTGAATATAGGTTCATCGATTATAACAAATGCACCATTCTGATGGGGAAGGTTGTACATGTGTGGTGCAGGGAGCATATGGGAATCTACGTGCTTTTCTTTTAATTTTGCTATGAACCTAAAATTGCTGTAAAAAAATAAAGTTAAAAAAATTCAAGGAAGGCCTCTGTGACAAATAATCATGTATAATACATCCTCAAGGATGAAAATAAGTCAGGCACAAAAAGCACAAGGAAGAGGAGGTCCAGAGGCCCTGAGGTAAGATCTTTGGGTGTTTGAGGGACTAAAAGAAGGTCAGGACTGAATAGTATAGGGAGAATATTAGCAGGCAAATGAAGTACAAAGAGTTTGTAGAGGCAGGCAGAGGATAGCTCCCAAAGAACTTTATAAACATGGTTAGAATTTGACATATTATTTTATGTATAGTGGGAAGTTCTTGAAAAGTGTTGAGAAGAGACAGCATGATCCAGTTGACATTTTAAGGAGATTACTCTGCAGTTCATGAAGAATAGATTCACTAACAACAATCGATGGTATCTGTTTTCATAAACCTAGAAGAGGTTATGAAACTGGGGACATATTACACAAATTAGATATAAGATAGCAGATCTTCTATCGAAAGAGTTAGGTGGTAAGAAATATATCCACTTGGCTAATGAGAGAGGAACTGCCTCTAGAAGCATTAGAATTCTAGAGTAAAATTCCTAGTGGGCACCACATACATAAACTTCCTTACGTAAGTAAAGGTTTAATTACTTGAAACAAATTTTCCCATTTGATCATCAAATGTAACATTCTGATTCTAATATTCTCATGTATCAAAGCTATGTAAAGGCATTGCTATAATTTAGATGTTTGTCCTTTCCAAATATCATGTTGAAATTTGAGCCCCAATGTTGGAGATGGGGTCTAACAGGAAACGTTTGAGTCATGGGACAGATCCCTCATCAGATTAATACCCTCCCTTGGGGATGAGTTCTCACTCTTATTAGTTCCCTAGAAAGCTGGTTGTTAAAAAGAGCCTGGCTCCACCCCTCTCTTTTTTACTTACTTCTTCTCTCACCTCAGGATCACTGCACATACCAGCTTCCCTTCACCTTTTGCCATGAGTGGAAGCAGCCTGAGGCCCTCACCAGAAGCCAGGCAGATGCCAGCACCATGCTTCTTGTGCAGCCTGCATAACCATGTGCCAGACAAACCTCTTTTCCTTTTAAATTACCCAGCCTCAGGTATTCCTTTATAGAGACACAAAATGGACCAAGCATTCAGATGCAATTTCATTGGGCAAAGCCAAAAACTGCAGGTCTAATTTATATTGCCTCTTCATTCACATATCTCCATATGGCTGTCTTGTGTGACTGTCGCAGTGAAAAATAGGGCTCCTACATTTAAAACTATATCACCTAGAATGCTTATTATCAATATTTGTGCTATTCACACTATTAATTATATAAATCTTATGTTCAGGTGTCACTGCAATGGCTGAGAGACAATACATAGAACTATCAGCATGTGATTTGCTGTTAGTGCCAACTACTTGGTGAATATAAGTAACAATATCATAGTTTCAATAGGTGCTTTTTTGATTAAACGTATGCATCTTAAGAAATAACTAAATTGGTTGCATATAGATTATAAGGAAAAAATAGAGAACCATTGTTTACTAAATTTAGTTTTACACTTATTAACAATAATGAACATTAACCTCGGAAATATGCAGAAAAATTTCTGCAGCCTTTGCTTCCTTTTTTGTACAGTTTTGTATTTCCCTAACAGCTGGGAGTATATAACTTTAAAGTAGGGTAGTCTGTTCCCCCAGAATAGTGGATCCTGTCAGTATACATGCTCTGTTCCCTTGCAAAATTGCTGTGGAGAATTTTAAATTTTGAATTATCACAGTAATTCAGAAGAAGCTATGCTCTCTTCAAACCAGCCTGAGCTCTTAATAGATTATTCATATGGGATAACAAATGAAGCAGGCCTTATTTTGCATTTTAGGAAATGTCATATTACATAGGGCCTTTCTTTTCCTAAGGTTAATTAATATAAGTTAAAGTGCCCCCAAGCATAAAAAAAGATGAATATAAAGCACAATTTGTTGTACCCCCTACAGTTTTCCATAATACCTATTCCTAGTCTGAGTTTTTTAAAAAATCTTCATTTTCTTCTTCCTATGAAATAAAAAAATCCTTGATTTTTACCCATTCTTATGCATACTTCTTCGTACATTCCGAAGTGAAGCAATAAGTAAATAAATTGATTTAAAAGTATATCAATAAAGCAGGTCTCAATTTCAAAAATGCATCATGTCATCTTCAGAAATTGTTTTAAGATGATGCCACCAAGGGAGTCCTATAATTATAAACCAGTTTTTGTTTTTCTATAATATATAAAATATTGTTTTTGCTCTCTGCCATCATGTTGATGGAAATTATAAATAAGAGTGGCAAAGATAGCCCAAGGAATCTTCTTCTCTAATGTTCTAAACAAGAGAAAACAAAGAAATTGGCCCCTCTGAATTTGATTCAATTCAACATACAGCAGGAAGGAGGCGGGGCGACCTGAGGATATGTGGGGTAGGGGAGTTTAGTCAAGAGTATTAATAGCGGTTCACCTGCCCAACTTTTTGCCTGCTCTTTCTGGGGCCTTTGGCTTGGAAGAATTGGCAAAATAAAATAGGCAAGGTAAAGAAAGTTAGAGGATGGTATCACCCGTGTTACTGATCCTGTAGCCAAGAATAATTATCTCAAAACATAATCCTTTTCATTTTTCCTTTAAACGCCTTTGTTTTTCTTTATCCCCCAACCCCCGGGGATATGCACATAGTTTACCATATGACACACACATTCTTGTTGCAATGCCCTATTCCCAAATAAATGTCATTTTCTTTTAGAGAGCCTCTCCTTGTTTGTTATTTAGATTGACAGTGTTATATTGTGACAGAGAGAAAAGGAGAAAGAGAATTTTAAGTTGTGTTGATTTTTAAAAGTATAAATATCCATACCACTTCTTTAGAGGCTAAAGTTTAAAAATCAAGTGGCTCTCCAATTGGTTTTAGATGGTATCTTAGTCCATTTGGGCTGCTATACCAAAATACCATGGATTGGGTAGCTTATAAACAATGGAAATTTATTTCTCATAATTCTGGAAACTGGAAAGTCCAAGATCAAGGTGTCAGCAGATTTGGAGTCTGGTGAGGACCCAGTTTCTGGTTCATTGATGATGCCTTCACCTTGTGTCCTCACACAGCAGGGAATAAGATAGCTTTCTGGGACCTCTTTATAAGGGCACTAATACCATTCATGAGGGCAGTGCCCCAACTCCTAATATCATCATCTTGGTGATTAGGTTTCAACATCTAAATATTATTTAGCAAGGACATAAATATTCAGACCATATAGCAGAGTGTGGTCGATTATTTTTTCATCTAATGCAGCACTGAGTTTGGGCCTCTTGGTGTTTCAGCTTTATGTGGGCTAAAATTATGTTTAAGTTAAATGTTTAAATGAGGATTCTCTAATACTTTTACCTCCAGGTGAGGGCAGGAAAGTACTATTTCAATTTAAACTTGTATGTTATTATTATACAGATACATGATAGAGATGATAGATATGGATGGATGGATACATACATACACACATAGAGGGAAAGGTAATAAAATAGTTATCATTTAGCAAGAACCTACTATGAGTTAGGTTTTTTGTATACAGTATCTCTAATCCTGACAAGTAATTAACACTGTGCCCAATTTTACAGATGACAGAATTAAGGTTCAGAAATGTTAACTGACTTGTTCAAGGCAACACAGCTACTAAATGGCCCACTGGAGATTTTAACTTATTATGTATGGTCCCAAAATCTATTAATTTTTCCACTCTTTCTGCCTCTTCATGCATTCTTCCTTCTGAGCAGAGAAAGTACAAGAAGTATTAGGAGGAAAGAGCTATTGAACTTCCCCTTTCATGCTGCTTCTGCCAATGTAAATATTTCCTCCTTAAACTAATTTTAAATTGAAAGTGGAGAACTAATATTAATATTTGTTACATAATACATAATTTAAAGGAATAAACAGACAATTATCTTATTCAATTGAATTTCGTTTGACTTATTTCTTTAGATGGACACTGCTTTTGGCTTGGGTGGCAAAAAAACACATAGAAATAAAGAATCATTGGTTTGTGATACTGATACATAATAGGCAATCTTCATCTCTTAGCATGGATCACAGGCAAATGTGTGTTCTCAAAGATTCATACATAAATGAGACAAAAATAAACGGTCCAGTTCTCCAAAGAAAAGAGGAATATCACAGGAACACAAGACAGCAAGGCTTCACTGATCATTTGTCTACCTGAGACATTTTCAGCAATATTCAGGTACAATCTTCTTTGTCTTATCAGAATGTTTGTCTGGCAGTATTCTTATAGATTATCTATTTCTGCTGAATAACTTGCAGCAGAATGGCTAATAAAGAGAGAAAAGAAGCTGCCTTTGGTGATGAAATTTTTTTTTTCCAGTGACTGTGTTAATCAATTTTCTGCAAGGGAAATCGGGTCAATAATTTCACAACACTGATGTATACATGTAGAAAAGTAACTACATGTTATTTTTGCAAAGTTACTTTTGCAAAGAAATGCAAAACACAGAAGAACAACTCTTGAGAAAATATGGCAGGACAAAAAAGCTTGGGAAGTATTAATACTTCTATTATAATTTGGAAATTCACTTTGAGTTGTGGAGATACCAAAGGTTATGAGAAGTAGAGCAACTGACTTTACTTTGTTTGACCCTGTATTTTTCAAATGTATTTGATCACAGAGTCCTTTTTTCAGAAACGGTAAGGTAACAAGTGTCAAAGTCCCTGAAGGGCTGGTATGACCAGTGATATGTTTAGGAAAAGAAATCCTGCAGAAGTATTTAATATGAAAGATAAAGTGGAGAGGGCAGGCAGAGAAAGTAAATCTGAGCAAGGAGCGTGGTACTGATGAGAAAAAGATTAATGGTAAAGGGTTAACCAAGGAAGAACTCACAAGATGTGGAGACATTAACTAGACAAGTGTCTTCTATTTATAAAACAAAGACTACAGTATTAAATAGATCTTTTTACATGTTAAACTGCTTTTGTCAAATTTTGGATTAATGTTCGCTATAGCACTGTAGGAGTTTACTTCTTTTTTATTTGTTTTCCTGTGTGTATATAAAATGTAGTTTCTATTTTATTTCAGTGGTTTGATCCCTAAAAAAAAGCAGATGAAGGGCAAAAAGGAGAAGAGGATTTACCATATAAATGTATTCTTAAATTTCTTAAATCTAATTTCTTACCGATGGTTAACGAGGTATTAGACTCTAAGGAATAACCCCCACATCTTATATCCCCTCGCCCTTCACCAAATGAGCTAGAACTGCTTGTCTCCTTACCTCCAGGAGGGATCAGTAAACAATTTTCTCCCCATCTGAGCTTTCGGAAATGGTTATAATGTTTCATGGATCTGCAAAGGCAAAATTTAGATCCAATTTTTATCAAAAAGTCAGAGGGGACAAAAATGCCACATATGGATAGAAATTTCTAGTTTCCCAATGATTGATGACATTCATTTCTAAGTCAGGTTTAGTATCAGAAAATTAGCTTGAAAGGTTACCTAAAAACATATGTCATATACTCCCTCTTACTACATCCCTTAGATACTACTTAAAATTAATAACAGAATATTCTAGGCTTTTATGGAAGATAAGATGGCATTTTAGTCCTTCACCATTCAGTATAATTTCAGCTGTAAGTTTTTGTAGCTTTCCTTTATCAGTTGATAAAATCACCTCACATTCCTTGTTTTTATCATGGATGGGTGTTGAATTTTGACAAACGCCCTTCTGCATTTACTAAGATGATCAAATGGTTCTTCTTTTTTAGTTTATTAATATGATAGATTACATTGATTATTTTTGAATGTTATATCAAAATTATATTATACTTTTTATATGTCACTCAATTTTACTTACTAAAATTTTATTGAGGATTTGCTAAAATTTTATTAAGACTTTTGCATCTATGTTTACGTCGATATTTTTTTTTTAGAGATGGGGTCTCACTATCTTGCCCAGGCTGGATTCGAACTCCTGGGCTTAAGCAGTCTTCCCGCATCAGCATTCCAAGTAGCTGGACAATCGCAAAGATATGGAATCAGCCCAAGTACCTATCAATCCATGAGTGGATTAGTAAAATGTGGCATATATACACAAGGAGTACTACTCAGCCATTAAAAATGAATTAATACCTTTTGCAACAATCTGGATGGAACCAGAGACCATCCTCCTAAGCATCACAAATATGGAAAAACAAACACCACATGTACTCACTATTAAATTGGAACTAACCAATCAGCACTCATGTGCATACATGGAAGTAAAACTCAACAGAAATCATGCAGGTGGGAAGAGGGTGGAGGGGATGGGTGAAATCACACCTAATGAGTACAATGTACACTATCTGGGTGACAGGCACACTTATAACTTTGACTCAAGCAGTACAAAAGCAATCCATGTAATCAAAACATTTGTACCCCTGTAATATTCTGAAATAAATAAATAAATAAATAGTTTTTTTTAAGAAAAGCCTTTCCTATTCCATGATTCTTACTACAGGTTGAGTGCTCTACATTTGTTTTATTCCTCTTTCAGGGGAAAACTGAATAAAACAAAAAAAGCAGCTGCAATTTAATTTGAGGTAACATTTATAAATGACTTAAGAAACTCGATTAGTGAGAATACAGACTTTTAAGATTCAGTTATTAAGAGGCTTGCTTTTACCTTTTTCACGTTTGACGCAGGTTCTAAATAATATTTTATCAACCTGTTATAAAGCATTTATAAATGGCATCACACAGAATTATTTTTTATTTCAGCATATTATGGGGATACAAATGTTTATGTTACGTGTGTTGCCTTTCCCCCTTTTTCCCCCTGGAGTCAGAGCTTCAAGCGTGTCCATCCCCCAGATGGTGCGCATCGCACTCATTATGTGTGTATATACCCATCACCTCCTTCCCCCACCCATCTGCCCGATGCCCTATAAATGTTAATTCCGTATGTCCACTTAGGTGTTGATCAGTGAAACCAATTTGCAGGTGAGTACATGTGGTACTTATTTTTCCATTCTTAGGATACTTCACTTAGTATAATGCGTTCCAGCTCTATCCAGGAAAATACAAGAGGTGCTATATCACCATTGTTTCTTATAGCTGAATAATACTCCATGGTATACATATACCACATTTTATTAATCCACTCATTGCACAGAATTATTTACATGTCCCTTGAACATGATAAAACACTTCTTATAAATTACTATGGGAAAAGTAGTGCTATTAGTCATTCATTAAATGTTAATACATTTATCAATGTTTATTTCCTTTAAAGTGGCAAGACAAACAGGTATGTCATTTTGAAAAAAATATGAACTGAAATAAGGATTTTATTTTTTCCAGATTTTTCAGACTGAAATTTTTAGATTTTTACCTTTTAAAATTCTATTTATTGGAATTAATGTAGATGAAAAGAACATGTTTGAATTTTATAAGACAACCAGCCTCTAAAGTACAAAAGAGCTCTTTAAGAATATAAGTGAGGTAGAAAAATTAAAATTGGATTGTGTATGATAATTTTAAAGTATTATCTGTACTTCTTAACCAGGAAAGTATCTCTAAATATTTATTCACTTTCCTATTTAGCATATTTATGCCATCTTCTGGCAATGGTCCCTCAAGCTGGGAATATTCAAATTAACAGGCATCAAAATAATTTGGGATTTCCACACAGAATCACTGGCTGAAATTCCTTTACAAGTATTATGGAGTCCTGTAAAATTAGAACAAGGCCATAATAGTGGCTCTCTTTAGTAAACAGAGATAGGGTGATATTACAAAATTACTGTTATGTGAGTCGGCTAGTCCCAATATAACAGAACATATGCTAAACATTCATAAAACCTGTAAAAAATAAACATTTGGAAACACTAGGAATTCATGAAGAGATAAAGCAACCAAAACTCTTTTTTAAACACTGCTGATAGAAATATAACTTGGAAAACTGAACGTTTGTGTCCCCACCAAAATTCATATATTGAAACCCTAATCCCAAATGTTATGGTATTTGGGGATGGTTCCTTTGGGTGGTAATGAGATTAGTGACCTTATAAGAAGAGAAATGAGAAAGCTTATATCCTCCCTCTCTGTGTTCTCTGCCATGTAAGGCTACAATGAGAAGACACCTGTCCGTAAACCTGGAAGAAGGTCCGTACCAGAACCCAACCATGCTGGCACCTTAATTTCAAACTTCTGGCCTCTAAAACTGTCATAAATGAATTGCTGTTGTTTAAGCCACCCAAATTATGGTATTTTTCTTACAGCAGCCTGAACTAAGATAGTCTTGTTTAATAAAAGTAAACAAGAGCATACTTTATGACCCACAATTCCACTCCTGAGTACATAACACTTGCACGTATGTCCTAAGCAATCATTACAGGAATGTTCTTAAAGGTGAAAAAGAGAATTAATCCAAATGGCCTTCCACAGGAGAGTGGACAAATATTCATTCATTGCATGAATATATACTAGAATATTACATAATGGAAAAAATGAATGAACAGCAGCTGCCTGCATCAGTACTGTTCAGCCATAAAAAGAATGAAATCCTGTCAATTCAGGAAACATGGATGGAACCTGAGGTCATTGTGTTAAGTGAAATAAGCTAGGAACAGACAGTTAAACACTACATGCTCTCACTCACATGTGAAAGTTAAAAAAAAGTTGATCTTATAGAAGTAAAAAGTAGAACAGAGAACATTAAAGGGTAAGATGGGCAGGGGAAAGGGAAGGATATGCAGAGATTGTTAAAGGATACAAAATTACAGCTAAATAGGAGAAATAAGTTCTAGTGTTCCATACCACTGTAGGATGACTATAGCTAAAAATAATATATAGTTTCAAATAGCCAGAAAGAGGACACTGAATGTTCCCAACACAAAGAAATGATAAATGTTTGAGGTGATGGATATGCTAATTACCCTGATCTGATCACTATTCATTATATGTACTGAAGCATCACTATGTACCCCATAAATCTGTGTAATTATTATGTCAATTTAAAAAAATTTTAATTAAAAAAAACTTAGGTTTGTTCACAAAGCAACCTAAAATGGAAATTCTGTTCTTCTTGGTTATGTGAGTAATTTGCAACTCCAGAATGAAGTAAGGAAACAATAGCATTAATACCTTAGTGAAACTGTGCTTTATAAATACAAGTTTTTAAATTTAAGAAAAGGGCACAGAAAAAGACATGCTGTAGGATTATATTCAGATAGCACTAAATGAGGTATAGCTAAATAGTACATTATTCTTGTGGTAAAAATATAAAGGAAAAGCAAGAGAATCATTAATATAAATTTCTGGACTATGAGAACATGTAGGTTGAAGAGAAGGAGGGGAAATCAGTGAGGAGTATACAGGGGATCTGAGGTGCTGATCATAGTCTATCTAAATTTGGGGGTTGGGTACAGGAGTACTCAGATAATTGTTATTGCTTCTATTTATATACCCTCTCTTGTAAGTATGTTACATTTTATAACAAAACCTGTAATTGCAAAGCAAGATAGTTTTAGAGATGGCAGTTGCCTCAGCGGCAGAAGCTGTGAGATGTGGACTTGCTTCTCTGGAGTGTGAAGAAATGTATTTATAATATTTATGGTGATTTGTGTTTAACATCCTCTAAAGCTCTACCTACATCATGAGGCAATACTCATCCCATCCCACCCTTTGCCCAATGGTGTGTGTACAAACCCACTGGAAATTGGGGAAAAAAAATTCTTCAGCAGAGAAATTACCAATCTCCATCCAGACCATGAAGAGCCCATGAAAGCTCCTTCCTGAACAAGCACCAGGCCTTGGATGCCTTAAAGATCCATGGCAGCCACCACTTCTTCTCAGAGCATTTTTCTGCATTCTTCCTCTCCACTGTGGCCGTTTTAGGTATCATCTCACTCCCTCACTACCATCTGGTTGCCATATACCTGGATTTAACTTCCTGGTCTACACACTAGGGTTGAAAATCTGTTGACATGGTCTGCCTGGCTACTCCCAGGATGCAGCCCTGGACATTTCTTCCTTTATCTGCATTCACTGCACTACCTATGAACAGATAATTCTCTGGTGCAATGCCAGAGCTTTCTCATCCTGCTTTTCCTGATTTTTCTGCTTTTTCATGAGGGAGGAAGGGACTTACATACTTAACTTTACCTTAGCTATTTTAACTGCATATTTCCACGATTTTTATGATGCAAAAAGCAACTAACTTGGACGGAGGTACAAATATTAACCCAACTGCAGTAGCCAAAGCAATAAAAATGTTAAAACTATAAAGAATGTTTCTAAGGAATGTACCTGTAGGTGTAATTATTGGATGAACCAAAAGCTAGAAAATAACCTTGAACTAAATGCAGACATTATGCTTTTTATATAAATCACAGTTACTTTAAATGTGTAGCTTCCTCTATTTGCAAACAAAGAAATATTAGCTAAATTTATTTCTTTTCTTGGAAAGATAACTAGATTATTTTATAGTCCATCTAACAATATTTTATAAAATCAGTTTAATGTGTATGATC
Source organism: Lepilemur ruficaudatus (assembly GCA_963574885.1). Lineage (NCBI taxonomy): Eukaryota > Metazoa > Chordata > Mammalia > Primates > Lepilemuridae > Lepilemur > Lepilemur ruficaudatus. The sequence goes on along the minus strand of CAUYRT010059700.1, from coordinate 1,844 downwards.
TTTTTCAGTAGACTGGTATATAAACAAGGTCACATCTTTTTCCTTTTTTCTCAAATTTGATTGTTTAGAACTTTACATATTCTGAATTAGCAGTATGTCTAGTCTCTCCTTGTTGAGGCCTTCAGCTTTCCTTAACCAAGAAATAGAGTTTCCTTAGTTCAAAGAAATCAATTCTTCTCCCAAAAGCAATCCACATGAAAAGCTATTAATAGAAAGTCCAGTTCTAACACCATTCTGATGTTGCCATACAGAGTCACAATTGGACTCTGGTTCTCTGAAGTCTAATGGTTGCTGGTCCACTACTGAGGTGAGGTCTTTGGTACTTTGGACACTTTACGGGACACAAGAGTACTTTGATCTACGGCTTAAACTTTGCCTCTGTGTGTGTGTGTGTGTGTGTGTGTGTGTGTGTGTGTGTGTGTGTAACTTCACATTCATATTCTCAGCCTTTGTTTTTCCAAGTAAAATGATACCTCCTCAGAGTGTGGGCATCTTTCCACAAAACTTGTGATATATGCCAAAGAAATTTCCTTGGAATAAAGGCCCATGGATGAAAGTGCCACAATATTTTTCATGAATAAATGATGATCCATTTTTTAAAATCAACCTTATTTATTAGAGCAGTTTTAGGTTCCAGCAAAATTGAGCAGAGAACAGAGCATTCCATATACCTCCCTCCCCTACACATACACAACTTCTCCCACTGTCAACATCCTCTACCAGAGTGGTACATGTTATTGTCACAATTATGAACCTACATTGACACATGTAGTTTACACAGGTTTCACTCTTGGTGTTGTATAAATGTATAATGAAATGTATCCAATATTATAGGATCATACAGAATAGTGTCAATGCTCTAAAATCCCACTGTGCTCCACCTTTTCATGCCTCCCTCTCCCTGACCACTAGCAACCATAAATCTTATTATTATCTCCATAGTTTTGTTTTATCCAGAATGTCATGTAGTTGGAATCATTCAGTATGTAGCCTTCTCAGATTGGCTTCTTTTTGTAGTAATATGCATTTAAGGCTCCTCCATGTCTTTTCACGCCTTGATAGCTCACTTCTTTACAGCACTGAATAATATTTTATTGTCTGGATGTACTAGAGTTTATTTATCTATTCACCTACTGAAGATATCTTGGTTGCTTCCAACTTTTTGCCATTATTAATAAAACTGCTATAAACATCCACCATCCAGGTTTTGTGTGGACATAAGTTTTCAACTTATTTGGGTAAATACCAAGGAGTGTAATTGCTGGACTGTATGGTATGAGTATGTTTAGTTTTGTAAAAAACTTTCAAACTATCATCAAAATTGGATGTACTATTTTGCATTACCACCAGCAATAAATAAGAGTTCCTGTTACTCCACATCCTTGCTAGTATTTGCTGTTGTCAGTGTTCAGTATTTGGGATCACTGTTGTTTTAATTTGCAATTCCCTGATGACATATAATGAGCATCCTTTCGTATGCTTATTTGCCATATATTTATCTTCTTTGCTGAGGTGTCTGCTGAGGTCTTTGGCCCCCTTTTTTTCTTTTCTTTTTTCTTTTATTTCAGCATATTATGGGGGTACAAATGTTAAGGTTACGTACATTGCCCTTGTCCCCCTCCCCCCTCCAGTCAGAGCCTCAAGCCTGACCATCCCCCAGACGGTGCACATCGCACTCATTATGTATGTATATACCCATCCCCTCCTCCCCCCTCCCACCTGCCCAACACCCGATAAATGTTGTTCCTGTGTGTCCACTTAGGTGTTGATCAGCTAATACCAATTGGCTGGTGAGTACATGTGGTGCCTGTCCATCCATTCTTGGGATACTTCACTTAGTAGAA
>CAUYRT010059698.1:0-22716 GCA_963574885.1 Lepilemur ruficaudatus | reverse complement strand
TCAGAAAAACTCTTACAGATGTCAACCTAAACAAAGAATTTATGAAGAAGACCCCAAAAGCAATCACAGCAATAACAAAAATAAATAAATGGGACCTGATCAAATTAAAAAACTTCTACACAGCCAAGAAAACTATCATTATAATGAATACACAACCTGCAGAATGAGAGGAAATATTTGCATGCTATACATTTGATAAAAAGGCTGATAACTAGAATCTATAAAGAACTCAAGCAAATCAGCAAAAAAGAAAAAAAAATTAAAAAGTGGGCAAAAGACATGAACAGAAACTTTTGAAAAAAAGACAGACTAATGGCCAAAAAACATATAAAAAAATGCTCAACATCTCTAATCATCAAGGAAATGCAAATCAAAACCATAATGAGATACCACATAACTCCAGTGAGAATGGCTTTTAACAAAAAGTCCCAAAACAACAAATGTTGGCATGGATGTAGAGAGATAGGAATACTCACACAGGGCCGGTGGGACTGCAAACTAGTACAACCTCTATGAAAGTAGCATGGAGATACTCAAAGAGCTACAGGTAGAACTACCATTTGATCCAGCAATCCCACTACTGGATATTTACCCATATGAAAAAAAGACATTCTATAAAAAAGACATCTGCACTCAAATATTTATAGCAGCACAATTCACAATTGCAAAGATGTCTAAACAAGCCAATTGCCCATCAATACATGAGTGGATTAATAAAATGTGGTATATGTATACCATGAAGTACTACTCAGCCATAAAGAATGGTGAACTATTACCCCTTGTATTAACCTGGATGGAACTGAGGACTGTTCTAAATGAAGTATCACAAGAATGGAAAAACAAACACCACATATATTCACCATTAAATTGGTGCTAATAGATCAACACTTATGTGCACATATGGAAATAACATTCATTGGAAATCAAGCAGGTGTTGGGGGTAGGAGGTGATGGATAAATTCACACCTAATAGGTACAATGCACACTGCCTGGGGGCTGGGAAATCTTATAACTTTGATTCAAATGGTACAAAAGCAATTTATGTAACCAAAATGTTTGTACCCCCATAATATTCTGAAATAAAAAAAAGAATTTAAACCAGGTGAAAAGCAATTTATTCTTTTGATGACTGAGAAAGTTTTCCAAATTTCTGCAGTTTTCTGGATCCTGAGACATTGGTTCATTATTTTATTTATATACGCATGCAAAAAAGTGCAGAAGGTTAATTAAACTACTATTAATCTGTAATAATCCTGTGACATAATCCCCATCCCCAATAAAGCCTGCTTTTAAAACAATTATTATCATAAACTGTTTACTGAATGTTCTTCTTCTGGAAATATGTAACTGCTTCACCTTTACCTTACTTGTGAAATACATTCTTAGTTAATAGATTACTGAATAAACCTAGATTTTAAAAGAAAGACCATATTTTTATAACATTTCATGCTTCTTGCCTTCCAAGAAAACATATTGAGACTTGAGGATATGATAGTATAAAAAAATATGAAAAAATTATGTCTAAATAGTGAGAAAAATGGAGAGTGAAATTTAGAATTGAAAACATCACCAACAAAACCAACTTCTTCAAGTTGGATTGGCCATAAAGAAAACCTTAAGTGGAAAAACAACTACTCAGTGTAGCACATTGTTTCCAAGACAATACTTACATAGCATTTGTTGTTGAAGATAAGGATGAGTTCATTTACAGCAGACTTTATAGGTAGTGATCCTTCTCACCTGTTTTAAAGGACTGTCTCTCCTGCTAGGTTTTCCATTTGTTTCTGCCTGGAGCTTTAGGACTATCATTGGCCCCGAAATGTATTTTGTGCTAGACTCTGCTAAACTTCACTGACCAGATGAGTGCTATAAATGTGGATCCAGGTTTATGATGGCTAATTTTCACAGACATTATTATTTGACCTCTGAAAAATTTTCTTACTGTTTTGAGAGCTCATCTATGAATTTAAAAGGATGTTTATTATAAGGGTGTCCCACAAGTTGCCATACATAGAGAAAATGGGAAATTGTAGCAATATTTTGTAAATAAAGGTACATTTAGCTACGATTTCTTATGTTCCCTATGTATGATGACTTTTGGGACACCCTGTTTTTTATCCAGTGCTTTTACCTTTTCTATAATATTTCTGGAAATGGATACTGTTATTTTTACTTTATAAATAAAGGCTGCAGTATTTCCTATTTGAATCCTATCTTCTCATTTATCATATAAGATTCTCAACTATCGAAAAAAACTTTCTGAATGTTACTAAGATCTCAGCTTTGAAGATGAGTTGTTCCTTGTGATCCTCCTAAGTTTACAAACCCATTTATATTTAACTTGCTATAGTATGTGCATTTGGGGATATTAATAGGCTTAATAAATATCTTCTGTGGGCACATATTTCTTTATTCATTTTGGTTTGACCATGTGTTTATTTTGCGGGTCCTAGACATCACATGCATACTGATGGCATTATTATTAAATAGATGAGCACTGGTAAATTCAATGGATAAAAAATTTTAGGTTTCCTCAAAAAAGATGTACACTCAAATCTATGGGAGAGTAAGGTAAGTCATATGAAGTCATTTCTCCTTATGGTTTCAGAATCTCCACTGGGCTTCACAGAATTTTGAGGTATGCCATGTTATTTGTCTTTTAGCTGAAATGACGCCTCTTTTTTGAGATATTATCTCTTCCTTGGGGGTGGATGATTTTTATGTTTCTTCCCTCAGTGTCAGCTGCTGTTTCTTGCTGCTGGTGTTGTGACTTTCTCTAGCAATCACCTCTGCTTTTAATTTGCTATTTTTAACAACTTGTGGATTGATTAGAACCTAGTAATCACAACTGGAATTAGCATCCAATCTGCAAACAAATGCTTGAGGGAAGAACTGTGAGGCCATCCAATGAGAAAATTACTGACGATTTAGTGTGTAGGCCTTCTAAAATCTGTTCGGACTGCTCAGAAACTTTCTTTTTTCTTTTTTTTTTTTCATTTTATTATCTAATTGAATATTTTCCATTCTGAAATTTCATCTAGGAAGTGATTTTATTTTTTATTTTTTTAATTTCAGCATATTACGGGGGTACAAATGTTTAGGTTACATATATTGCCTTTGCTCCACCCGAGTCAGAGCTTCAAGTGTGTCCATCCCCCAGAAATTTGGGTTTCTTCTAGATACAAGATTGAATCATATGACCTCCATATAAATGAAGCATTTCCCTTCTCTGATGGAAAGAGAATGGGTTGACCAATCAACAAGGATATGGCCCAGTTGGAAATCACATTCCTCATTGTAAATTAATAAGCTATTACTTTGTATTGTAATTTTCTTTTTCTTGAGACTGGTAAGAATGAGTTGATTTACCAGGTGAATTTTAAAAAGGTGAAAATTAAAAAAAGGTTATATTACAAAACTGAGGCCTAGATCCTGAGTGACAGGACTATAAAATCAAGGCTGAAATTTCTTGTCTTTTTCTTTGTATTACTATTTATGTCATTTGTTTTAGATTAAAAAACAGTATGAGAAGTGGGAGAAGAAAGAAACCTTAAAACAATCAAAGTGGGCACTTTGGCAGAAGGTGCATCAATCACTCAAAGATAGACCATGTAAACCTGTCATCATTCATCCTGTTTCATTATTTGACAGGTAGTCTAAAAAACTTCCTTACGTTTTATGACAGTTTTGCTGATGTGGCTGTGCATAACTTCAAGCCTGGGCGCTGAAAAGACAATCTGTAAGAATGCAAATATGTGCAGCATTGGGATAGTTACAGTTCCTGAAATTCGTTCATGAACATTTATTTATTATTATGTTTGAGACCCAAGTCTCACTTTTTAGTTTAAATCCAGCTATGTTCCATGCTTTAATTCAGTTCGGATTTAATGAATTAAGTAACTAAAGGAACGAGTGTTTAGTGCTGAGCTTCTCAACCCTGGCTGCACATTAGAATCCCTGACTGAACTTTGAAAGTTCTTAATACCTGGGCCATACCCCAGACAATTAAATCAGAATATGTGGGAGTGTGACTTGGGCAAAAATACTTGCTAAATCTCATTAGGTGATTTCAGTGTTCAAAGAACCACTGCTTTGTAATAAAGGCTGATCAGGTTGGATGCATCAAAGTGCCTGACAGGTGCCATTATAAACACAGGTCTCCGCAGCCGGGCCATTCAAGCTTCTGTAGGACTTGCCTTTTACTTTTTTTTAAAACGTCTTCTAACATATGTCGTGGAATACTGTTCTAAAACCTTTATAAATCTTTTTCATAGTATTACTTTACCTTTACTATCTTCACTCTTGGCAGTATATCTTACCTCCTACCAAAAATAAAATAAAAATAAAATAAAAATAAAATAAAAATAAGGCAGCTATCTGATGTGAAATTCCCCAATTTCCTTCACTTCCTCTTCCTCACTTACCTGTAACATCCTGGATCACTACTTCCATCTCAATTGGCAGAAATGCATCCTCTTTCCTCTCCTAGAATGTTGTACTGGCCCATCCTCCTGTCTCAGCTCCTGTTCCCCTGCTGCTTTTCCTCTCCTTGGCCCAGCCTTCCTCTTGAGCTGCCACCCAAATTCTCTCCTTCTCTTCTCCTCCAGACGATTTGAATGCCTAATCTGTAGTCTCAACTTCCTCGGCACTGACTCTCACCTGGCTTCCACTCTCATGCTCTACCAAAAAATGCCTCCCCGAGGTCCAACAGTGACTTCCACTGACCAGTTCCAATAGTCCACTTGCTCTCCCCTCTCCCAGCCCCTTTCCTTTGTGGACACCCTTACTTATCCAGTACTCTCCAACTCAGTTGCACCAACAACACTTCTCCTTTTTCTTTCTCTGTCTACACCTTACGTATTTTTGTTCGATAGGGGGCGACCATCAGCTAGCTTCTAGTTTCTTCCTGCCTGTTCTCCTTGGTTGATTCTCTCCAGTCTCATGGCCTTAGTTAATACTTACATGATGTTTGCTGATAACCCAAACTCTCTCCTAAATGCTGGGTTTTTATATTCATTTATAGACATTGCAAAAGGCTCAAAAATCTCTCTGCTTAGAACTGCCTGGAACCTTCTCTCACCAACCACTCCTACTCCTATTTCTCAAAACTAAATATTAAAGGAACAAATAAAGCCAAACAAAACAAAAAATAACAGCATACCAACCAAAAGATTCCTTCCCACTCTGTTATTTGTGTCTCAATTTCCCCAATCATACGGTCTCTAAACTGCTATATTTCCAGTCAACTCTGAGACCTTCTGACACTTAATGATCTTTTAAATCCATCTCTCTCTGCATTCCACTGTCTGAGTGAAGGAACCAATGATCATAGTCTCCTTTCAAAGAGCCGCCAGAGGGATTTTAAAAAAACACACAAATTATTGTATTACGTTTCTGCTTACAACTCTTCAGTGTCTGACCACTGGTTCCCGGGCACTCTCACATCCTTTCCTACTGTGCGCTGACCCTTCCTTCCTCCAGTGTCCTCACCATCCTTGCAGGCTCCTCACCAGCACAGCCCTCAGCCCATCCCAGCTTGTGCTCCAGCCTTACTGGGCACTGACTCTCCCAAGGCCTTTTCTGATACTTATTACCTCTACACTCCCGCCCCTCAAAGAATCCTACTTACTCTTTAAGATTCAGACAAAGAGTTACGTCTTCTGCGAACTTTTTTCTGAAGGTCATTCTCCTCTTCCACCTCTGCCTGTGATACGGAGTTAGTCATTTCCTAATTTGGGTTCACATAGAGAGGAATTTATCACATTGTTTTGTAATTTTTAAAAACATAATTGTAAAACTGTTGAAATAAGCACATCCTTCTTAGATGGATTAAAATACTACAAATAATAAGGAACTTCACATTGATTATTAGCCCCAATTCCAGTGTCACCATGGTTATCCTTCTAAATTATAAGCTTGTAGACCCTTCACTTCAATTTGCATGTACATATAGAAAAATACTGAATTAAATTTTAACAGCTTTATTGCAATATAATTGACATATGATAAACTGCACATATTCAAAGTATATGATTTGATAAATTTTGATGTACAGTGTGTATATGCCTGTGAGATCATCCAAGTTTCCTCCTACCACTTTGTAATCTGCTTCCCCGACCCTTTCCTGACCTCCAACCCCATGACAACCACTGTGTTCTTGTTTTCTGTTATTATGTTTACATTTCCCAAAACTTTATATGAGTGGAATCATACAACATGTGGTATCTTTTTTTTTTTTCAATCTTCTTTCACTCAGCAAAATTGTTTTGAGATTCATCCATGCTGTTGCATTCCTTTCTATTTCTGAGCACTATTCCATTGTACAGATATACTAAAATTTGTGTACCTATTAAACTATTAATTGAAATTTGAGTTGTTTTCAGCTTTTGGCTATTACAAATAAAGCTGCTGTGAACATTTGTGTACAAGTCTTTGTATGAATACAGGTTTTCATTTCTTCTGGGTGAACACCTAGGAGCAGAATGGCTGGGTCATATGGGCCATGTGGTCATATGAGTCTTTTTACATCTGCTTTATATTATTATTTTATGTTTAGGGTTTTGGGTTTTATGGAGCAGGAGGAATAGGGAAAATTACATCTATTTCATTTACCTAGAAGTGGAAGTTGAGCTCCAAATTCCATTTGTATGCTTCTTTAGTCCCATGATTGTCCAAATGTTTACTGAATTATCTGACTCAGCTGTAGGTTTCTACTTATTCTCTCAGCCTCTTGCGCTGTGCCCAGAATTGGCAAATGCCGTAAAGGAAAAAATAGCTCAGAGAATATCAGTTCACCTCTCTGAGATTCCTTTCCCTCTCTGATCTTGGCCTCCCACATGCAGTTTGCCTTCACAGCTTTCCTCTTCCAAATAGATGCAGTTTATTGTTTGTTTTATGTCTAGCTTTTCTAAGTTTTTATGGTAGAAGCATTAGTCTCCTTCAATCTCTTGCATCAAAGCCAGAAATAAAAATTTGAAATTAAGAAACATTATAGTCATGTTATACTCTTATATTAATAAATAAAAATATTTGCCAATCTGGTTATTTTTATTCACTTATTCTAAAAATATTTGTGCAATGTCTATGATGTAAAATTCTATGCCAGTTACCAGCAAAGCAACAGCGACTCAAATTGACCCAATGCTGCCATCATGGAACTTCAGGTCTAGTAGGAAACCCAGATGTTAAATAAATAATGGTATGCATAAATATGGAATTATACTGTTATAAATGCTAATAATAATGATGATTATAATAATAACTAACCTTGATAGATTTTTTCCATAAGCAAGTCTCTGCTTAAACGTCATCACACTCATAACTATCTCATTCAATGGGAAAGTAAGCTTATTAGAGAAACTTAAAACTATGGTTATTTGAATGCCTAGTTAAGGTTGGAGATTATAAATTAATAGTGCTATTAGTCTGTCCAGTTGGTAGTGGATTTTCTCCTGCAGAGCTGAGCTGCTGGGTACAAGTATATAGAAGGCAGATGAATAGATTGGAAAGTGAAAAGAGGAGATGGCTGATGAATATTGAGAAATTAGAGATGTTAATAGGTTGGATAATGCATTGACTTTAAAAATAACTGTAGTGGTGGGGTACTCGAGCAAGTAAGTTGGAAAGAAAGTTGTGATCAGAAAAAGGAAGCATTTGATTAATTGCTAATGAATGTAAACAATTTTGCTGATGAGAAAGTCAAGGATATGACACAGGAGTGAGTGGCTACGGTAGAAGAGAAGGTCCTAGGGATGAGGAAGTGTAGGAACAGAAAGTTTAGGGCTGATTAATCCCATGATTGTCAAAGTCACTCAGGTTGCTTCCCAGGAGTTGCAGTAGAGAAGACTGTAAGTTTGGAGGAGGGCATTGGAAATAGTTTTTAGTTTTTGTCAAGGCTCTATATTATGTCTATAGCTCCTAGGATATGCTTCTGAATTACTTTGAGCAGTAAGATTCTGTGCTAAACAAAATCCTTCATAGCTAGCCTGCAGTGGCCCAATGTTATATCCACAGGAAATTTCAGTAGAGTTGCATATTTATACATTTAACAATAATTTATTGAGTTCCCGGTGTGGAAAATAGCTTAGAAATTACTTCTGGTGATAAAAGTTAATCTTTTACTAACAATGGAGGGTCATGTAGTTGTATAAAAATCTATCACCTTCACTTAGTAATTCAATACAGGCTGGAACAGTAAGTACCCAACTTGATGTTTTACTGAATCATAGGGTACTCCTTGGTTTTTAAAACTCTCAGTGGGTGAATTTTCAAAGGCAGTTATATATAAAAATATTCTATTCTAGCTAAATGCTTCATTGTAAAATTATGTTCTATAAAGGGAGACTTCTGAAGTAACTGAAAGTTAAGTTTTCCTAGTAGAAATTGTTTTCATTTCAACCATTTTAATGAAAACATTTATAAAATAAAATATATTATATTATAGTATAGTCATAATTAGGTCTATGTATCACGATCACAAACATCAGTTAGGCAATTTTGCTGTAATATAGTGACTCTGAGAACAACTGACTGGGTTGTTTCCTCTTTTATTGTTAAATATATAATTTTACTGTGCAGTATACACATCTACTTCTGGCAGTCTTCCTTTTCTATTTATTTATTTGTGTATTTATTTATTTAGTTAGTTATTATTTCAGCATATTATGGGTATACAAATGTTTAGGTTACACTTATATTGCCTTTGCCCACTCCCCCTGAGGCAGAGCTTTAAGTGTGTCCATTTCCCAGATGGTGTGCATTGCACCCATTAGCTGTGTATATACCCATCCCCGCCTCCTCCCCGCAACCTGCTGGACACCCGATGAATATTACTACTAAGCATGCACGTAAGTGTTGATCAGTTAATACCAATTTGATAGTAAGTATATGTGGTGCTTGTTTTTTCATTCTTGGGATACTTCACTTAGTAGCATGGGTTCCAGCTCTATCCAGGATAATACAAGAGGTGCTAGATCACCATTGTTTTTTGTGACTGAGTGGAACTCCATGGTATACATCCTTTTTAAAAATTCTAATTTATTCTGGACTGTGGAATGAGATAACTAAACTGTTTAATTGCATGGAAAGTGGAAGCAAATAGGCTCTGAATAAATACTTGAAAGAACTTACTCTTATGATATTTGTTATAAATATTTTATCCACTTTTTAAATGTATTTTCAGATTGGCAACACTTGGGATTATCATTACATGATTTCACGATAAGCAAGATATCACTATACCTTGTACACTATACTATCTACCAAAGCAGACACTTTGATTTTACCTTTTTTTCTATGTAGACTAAAGAAAATAGAATTGCTATTAATATTAATCAATTGAAATCTTTGTAGCTTATGTAAACATAGCCTCACAAAACTTTTAAGCTGAAGAAGGCCTTAGAGAGCTTTTCTTCCAAAGTTAGGTTTAATATCTTATATCAAAAAATGTTTTGAAAGGGTCATCTATAAAGGATATTGAAATGAATATATCACTCCAGGAATGCTAGATATTAAAAAGTGTGATATGAATCTGTTATTCAATATGATTGTCTTGATTCTGGTTGTCCAGAAATTGAAACTGGACTTTCCTAATATTGCAAATAAATATAGGTTTTATACTACATTTATTTAAAATATATCTTCATAATCTTCAATAAAACTATTTTGAAACATCACTACAATGAATGAAGAAAAATATTCCCTCAATTCATTCATAATGAATATATTCGACATTATATAATATCAAATATAGTTACAAACATATAAATGAACATTAAATATTTAATGTTAATAACAGAAATATGACTCCTAAACTTAGAAGACATACTCAAGCATAGAAAACATAGTCAATCTGTGTTAAACCAGACTACTTTATATTTGAATTTAGAAAATAGTTTTAAAATCATAGTAATATTCAAGATGAACCACTAAATTTTAGAGAAAGAAAAAACCCCAGGAATGATCCAGTTATATACTTACCAAGCCTTGAATTATCTAAATTTCTTTGGAGAAATTTAATCCTGGAACATTTAAGTAAATTTCTTAAGGTTACACAGGGATTATTGACATTCATTCATTCATTATTCACACATTTATTATTTGTCTAGTGTGTGCCAGGAAGTATGCAAGACCTTTGCACTTCCCAATTAAAAAAGACCTCCAAGAATTTCATAAACTAATGGCAAAATGGGGACTGTAACTCAAGACTTCTGATGCCTGTTCTTGGCTGCTTTCCAAAATGCCTTCACACCTCATTTGTTTGTTTTAATATCTCAGAAGACCTTGGTTCTAATCTAAGAACTCTAGCTTTATACAAATTATTTGCAGGTCTTTTAGGCCCTATTTTTGTCACGTTTTCCCCTTTCAACTTCTTTATTCAGTTTGTTGCATAAAAGATATCTATTTTCATATTGAGAATTCTTGTCATAGAAAAAAACCAATAAAAACAAGGCAATAGCAAGATTGCTTCACATATAAACAACTATGCTTTAAGAAGAAGAAATCTGGATCTCTGCACAGCAAAATGATTAGAAAGGAAAATGTGAATAAACCCTGTATTCAATATATACTCAAATATGAGGACAAAGACAGTGTACCCATAAAATAGCTCACTTAGTTTCCTTTGTTTATGATGCATTATTCCTTAATCATCCATTTGTAAAATAAGAATGAACATTAAGAAACATAAAATCTGAATTGCATTTATTTTGACAATATCATTGCTAATTGCAAACAGCAACTTCATTGACTCTAAATGTTAAATGTACGGAACCAGAGAAGATCTCATATAGCCAAACATTAGGCAAAAAGAACAAAGCAGGAGGCACCAATTTACCAGAATTCAGGCTATACTACAAGGTTATAGTGACCAAAACAGTATGATAATGGCACAAGAACAGAGACATAGACCAATGGAACAGAACTGAGAACCCAGATATAAAACCTTCCACATATTGCCATCTGAATTTTTACAAAGCAGACAAAAACATACACTGGGGAAAAGAATCCTTATATAATAAATGGTGCTAGGAAAAATTGGATAGACACATGTAGAAGATTGAAACAGGATCACATCTCTCACCACTCACAAAAATCAACTCACGATGGATAACAGAATTAAACTTAAGGCATGAAACCATAAGAATTCTAGGAAAAAAATGTTGGAAAAAACCTTATAGACATCAGCCTAGGCAAAGAATTTATGAGGAAGACCCCAAAAGCAATCACAGCAACAACAAAAATAAATAAATGGGATCTGACCAAATTAAAAAGCTTCTGCATAGGCAAGAAAATTGTCATTAGAGCAAATAGACAGCCTACATAATGGGAGAAAATATTTGCATACTATAAATCTGATGAAGGGCCAAAAAGTAGAATCTATAAAGAACTCAAGCAAATCAGCAAGAAAAAAACAAACAACACCATTAAAAAGTGGCTAAAGAACATGAACAGAAAGTTTCCAAAAGAAAATAACAATCATATAAAAAAATGCTCCACATTTCAAACTATCAGGGAAATGCAAATCAAAACCACAATGAGATATCACTTAACTCCAGTGAGAATGGCTTTTATCAAAAAGTCCCAAAACAACAAATGTTGGCATAGATGCAGAGGGATAGGAACACTCATACACTGTTGGTGGGACTGCAAACTAGTACACCCTCTGTGGAAAGTAATATGGAGATACCTTTAAAAACTACAAGTAGAACTGCCATTTGATCTAGCAATCCCACTACTGGCTATTTACCCAAAGGAAAAAAGACAATCTATAAAAGAGACACCTGCACTCAAATGAGTGGATAAATGAAATGTGGTATCTCTATACCGTGGAGTACTACTCAGCCATAAAAAATGGTGAACTACCTCTTGTATTATCCTGGATGGAGCTGGAGCCCATTCTTCTAAGTGAAGTATCACAAGAATAGAAAAACAAATACCATGTGTACTCAGCATTAAATTGGTACTAGTGGATCAAAACTTATGTGCATATATGGAAGTAACATTTATCAGGTGTCGGGCAGATGTCGGGGGAAAGGAGGGAATGGGTAAACTCACGCCTAACAGGTGTGGTGCATGCTATCTGGGGGATGTGCACACTTGTAGACCTGACTTGGGTGATGCAAAGGCAATTTATGTGACCAAAGCATTGGTACCCCGGTAATATTCTGAAAAAAAAAAAAAGGCAATCAAGTTTTTTAAATCCCTGTAATAGGATCTGTAAAGGAAGGTATATCACTTTACTTGCAAGGAGACTAGGTCTCAGTCTGCACTTAAGTAGCAAGAGCAAAAAAGGGCAGCCAAGAAATGCCACTAATTAGCAATGCCTACACATATCAAAATACATAGTTGAACAATGTTCTCTCTACTTACATAACAGCCAGCATAATAAAAGCTTATATTTCATGTGACAAAATTACCTAATTAATTACCCATTTATTAGAAATTTCCAAACCTCTGCTCCCGAAATAATTTTAGCATGCCTATTAAGTACTATAGGTCATTTAGAAAAACTGTCTCTGAGCCCATAGGTGGTGCTTGTGGGTGAGAGTCGACTACACCCTGTATGATGAGTCATTAGATACTGTAAAAGGGCATGCAAATTGACCTCCCTGTCAATGGTGGTTGCTGGGAGGAGCAAGCTGCAGTTTAGTTTTTGGGTCCTTTAACCAGCTCTCATTCCTCTGGAGAGGCACTCTAGTGCCTCAGGTAGTGGGTGGGGCCCTGGGACTTGCTTGTGTGTCCTTATTCTCCACCTCATCAGGGGTGGGCTCTGGAGCGTGCCTGCCCTCAAGCTCCACAAATGATGTTCCCTGCCTCTGGGCAAAGCTGCCAGGGAGGGGCTGAAGGGGGCCCACTCAGCTGAAAAGTCTGCGTGTGGGGCTGGGGCTGGGGCTGTCTGAGACCCGCAGTCTGGCACTCTGGAGCAGGCCTCACTCCTTTCCACCCTCCCCTATTCTGCAGTTTCTCTCAGGCCTCTGCTGGCAGGCAGGACCTCAAGCCTGAGATCCCTCTGACTGTGATGAGGGCCAGGAGGTTCCCTGACCAAAATCATGGCCTGAGCTGGGATCTTGACCCTCCAGTGGGAGGAGGGGTGCCCGTTGAGCATGCTGCAGCTAGGACCCACTCTGATCTGCCCCTGAAGGCACACACCTCAGTAGACTAGTTCACAAATATCCCTTCTGTGCCCCTGGGCAATGCAATCAAGACCTGGGTGTATGGATGGGGTCTGTAGGCCTGTCCCCTGCGCTCTGGAGATCGATCCCTCACCCTGCCAGGTTGAAGAATTCTAGTTCCAAGTCACTCACTGGGTGCCCAAGCTGGATCAATGTCTGTCCACCTTGGGGTTTGCCCCGGTCTGCTAGAGTCACCAGGCAAGCAGCACTGGGGAGGGCAGGTGGGTAGGCAGCTAAGTCCAAGTACCCCTCAGTCCACTGCAGGGCCCCAAAAAGAAAGAACCCATTCCCTGTGGATGCCTCCGGGTTGTGGCTAAATTGTCTCTTTCTCGGCAGCTGAGGGTAGTGGAGGGGAAGGGGAGAATGAGTTAACATGGTGCCTGCCAATTGGCTCAGGTCTGTGGGGCAGGAGGGGCCCTGTTAGCAAGAGGCTCTCCGCTCACTGGCAGCAGCCGTCTGTGGGCTGGTGTTGGCAGGTCTCTCCAGCAGCTCAGGAGCCCATCAGCAGTCTGGGATGCAAGAGAGGGAAATTTTAACTGCTCTACCTACCCCTGTTGCTGGTCTCCATGCCTCTCAAGGCTTAGTCCCTGCTGATGCCTTTCTCCTTCCAGTTCTGCTCTGCTGCCTCTTCCCATGGGGTCTCCTGTAGGTTCAGACACCCTTCCTTCCAACCTCATCTGATCTATGTTTGTCTGCTTGTTTGTTTTTTTTCACTTTCATCTAAAATGTTTCCTTCTTGTAGAAACATTCTGGCTGGAGGTGTTTTTTTATCTGCCATCTTGCCTCTCTCCTAGAATTTAATTTAGAACAGCGGTAGCGAGGCAATATTCATACAATTCATTTATTCAACAAATATTCATTTAAACAACTAATTTCGTGCTCCTTCTCTTAGGTGCCATTTCAAGCATAATTCCATACTAATAATTTAAATTAAACCCAAGATTTCTGCTTCTAAAAGTGAAAGTTGTGAAACTTGAGATTCCATAGCTGATCATTTCCAGTTTATTTCTAATTTTTGGCCAGCCGTATTTCATTGATCTTACTTAGGTAGTAAATGTATTCAATTTATATTTCAATCAATTGATAAATCTACAAATAAACCAGCCAACCAACAAATAATTTACTATGTACAATCTATTTAACCAAAAACTATCTGAAGTCTTGAGATGTGCCTTTGATATACGCTTCTATTTGAGGGAAAATAAGCCTTCAAATCTCAAAGGAATACTTCTCATTTCTTTAGATGAGGAATCTTATACTAAAAAGAAAGGGCAGAAAATGCCATCTGCCTTAGGTAAATAACTCTTAGGGAGATTTATTTCCAAAAGAGCAAAGCTATGAAGTGCTATGTATAATAAATGCTCATTTGTATGATGCAGTATTAATAAAGCACAAACACTTTCACGATTAAAATCAGTCCAGATTCCAGAGCAGCTTTGAAGAATGATAAATTAAATATTTATTTTTCAATTAATCTAATTTTATTCAAAACTATAATGTTATGAGCATAATGGCAGTGCATGGTAATTTAACAAGAAAAAGGCTAAGTAATTTTTGGGCTTTTTGTCCTGGTTCCTTCCCTCACTACCTGCATGACTTTGTGTTACATTTTTAATTTTTCTGGGCCTTAGAGTAGAATTAACTTTCTGGCTATGAATTGGGGATAAAGGTGAATACATTAATGGAAACAAAATTGCAAAATACTCATTTGACATACCAAGGATTCTAAGCCAGTAAAACTCAAGAAATATGTTTTGAACTTGGTGTTGCCATGGAGATTATGATGACAGGTATTTATGGCAACATAAGGTTATGGGCAATTATATTTTTTAGAAAATTAGAATTATAACTACAAGTTTGGGTTAAACATAACTTTAGGGATCTGACTCTATTTGAAATTCAGTAGTCTAATAGCTATTAGATTGAAAATTTCACAAATACAAGCGAAAGAGTTGCTAAGAAAACCAAATTTGATCTGTATAATTTTAATGTTTTTGAGTACTTTCTTTCATAGAGTCACAAAAGTATTCTGTAATTACTTTGCTCCCTGGGTTAAAAAAAGAAAAGAAAAGAAAGCTCTTCTAGGTGATTTATGTTGTATGTATGACAATTTTAAAATACTTGCTTCCTTTCATTTAAGGTATCTAAATTTTTTATTTTTATCTTATAATCAATCAGCAATTCTTTTTTAGGTGTATAAACTCCTAAAGGGAAGTTTTCTCATTAGTTCATTGATACATTGATTGCTTGCTTGCTTGATTGATTAATACATTCACTCTTTCCATAAATACTTGCCCAAGTCACAAAAGGGGTTGTTATAGAAATTACTCAAGATTCTGAATCCTGTCTTTTCTTTGGTCCACGATTTATTTCCATTTTCCCTCTCATTATCTAGCTTCTTACTACCACATTCCATCTTGATAATCATCTTAATAGTCTTCTATAACACAAATCTGGCAGCCCAGCACAGTGGCTCATGCCTGTAATCCCAGCACTTTAGGAGGCCAATGCCAGCACTTTGGGAGGATTGCTTGAGGCCAGGAGTTTGAGGCCAGCCTGGGCAACACAGTGATCCCCATCTCTAAAAAAATAATTAAAAAATTAGCTGGATGTGGTGGCATGGACCTGTAGTCCCAGCTACTCAGGAGGTTGAGGTGGGAGGATCACTTGAGCCCAGGAGTTGCAGTGAGCTATGATCACACCACTGCACTACAGCTTGGGTGACACATTAAGACTCTGTCTTAAATACATACATACATACATACATATACAGGTCTGGCTTGGCAGTCTCCATCCTGTTATTTGTCTCATTCTCTGACTAACTTTTTGCTTCTCATAACACTGAACTAATAGTTGACATGCAGACTGCCCCCCCCAACACACACACCGTTTTCATCCTCCTAACTCCTTGCCTTTGCCAATAGCCTCTGTTCTGCTGACAACATTCTTTATACTTTCCCTTTCCTAAACCACTTTAACCTACCCTACATGCCCCCCCGGGCAATACTCTGTTTCTTAGTTGCCCTTTCATTTATTGTTTTAGACTGAAAGTATCGTTTCTATGTTTGTGTCTAAATGCAGTCCTTAATTCAGTGATTCTACTTCATAGCCCACAATCAGACGTCTCATCAGGGCTCCAGAGTCTCTGATTGTTCCCTTTACATGTGCTCTTCTTCCACTGTCCCCCATCAGAGGAAATGACAGCATTCTTTCATCAAGAGAAAAAATGTTTTTAAGGCTTACTGCCCTACTGTGATGAATGGGAAAGACATGATCTCCATCATTAGGGGAGTTTGCCTTCCAGCATACACATGAGGGAGATATAACTAATTGCCTAGTAATTTCTTTAACCACAATAATGTTTAGCATGTATTATTGACATTATTTCTGTTGTTAGCAAACAACTCTGATTTCCATAAGAAACTTAAAACTCTTGCTTTTCCAATTTTGGCTCAGGGGAATGGGAGAAAGTTTGAGGGTGATGGCCATCACTTTTTATGACGCTACTCGCACTCTGGTTGGATAGGGACAGACACATTCACAGAACTCATTCCACAAACCCCAGCTGACAAACTGTATAGCTTTCTCCTTTGCTACAGATGATTCCAAACTCTGGAGTTATATGACGAGGAAGATGAGCAAGCACAGATGTACCACATTCTCTGACTCTCCTAATGCTCTCTGAAGCTCATTTTCTAATTCTCTCTCTGGCTACACTGAACTTCTTTCAGGTTCTGGGAGACACTGCTCTTCCTTCACCATGAGACGTTTGCAGGTGTTGTATTTCTTCATCTTTACCCACCTCCTTTCTCAACACCTTGCTATCCTTCAGATTTTAAAGTGATAAACTGTTTCCTGGGGCAAGTTGTTCCCTTTTTCTTTTATATGGTTTTACAGCAACTCAAGTGCCATTCCTTGTGGCATTCATCTACATGACAATGTTTTGACTTTATTACACTTAACATTTGCAGTTGAGAGCCCCCAGCAATAGAAAGGACACCAGTAGCTGAAGCCAGCTAGAAATATATATACATATATACATATTTTTCTATGTATATATATTCATAACAGTAAATTGACCTTCCTGATTGTTCATAACTGAGTCAAGAATTTCAATAATACATGCTACCTATAATTTTGAGGGCTACACACATTTATGGTGACCATTGAACATCAGTGCCTGATACAGCATCTGGCATATACACTAGATAATAAATATTTGCTGAGTGAATAAATAAATAAATATTAGCCTTAAGGAGTTTGACTAAAAAATCTATAACAGCTTTATTTTCACAAAACATGAATTTACATGCAAAAACATTGTAGATCAAGTTTACTGTAGCTGCAGTGAGCTGTTCCCCTTACCGCAGGAGAAACTGTAACTGCAGTGAAGTCCATGCTTGTAGGTTCAATGAATTATGGTCTGGTGATTAGAGAAAAAATAAACAAGGCTCAAATAGCAGAATGAAAAATAGCAGTCAGATGCTCTAGTAAAAACCTACTGTGTAGGTGTTTTTCTTTGTTTAAGCATTAAAAAGTGACTTCAGGCACAGTTTTCATTGTGGCTTTTATTTTCACTTTAAGACAGCCCAGATGTTTGAAACAATGCCAGGATTTTAGTAATGATGAAGTCATAAACTGCCAACATGGAGACATTTGAGTAATGAACCACAGGCCTGAACCTGAGTTTCTTAAGAGTCTATTCCAAGACTTTGTAAAAAATATATATCTCTAAATGGACTGTCTATACTAAACTAAAAAAGTGTATTCAAAGTCCTACAATTACTTGATTCATCTACTGAGATACAAATCTTATAACAAACATGTCTGTCATACTATTCTACTTCTGTCCACTGCAAACTGTGCCAATCTGAAAACCCTATAAATCTGTGTTAATTCTCAACTCATTAAATTTGGGAACATTGCCATTTTATCCTAACCCTGCTCTCAGTGCACAGAATTGCAGCAAGATGGAAGGGGCCTGAGCTTTGAGCTAAGAAAACTGTCACCGTGTTCCTGTCCTGTCTGTCAGCCTGACTTCAGACAGGACCAGATCTGAGCACCACCAGAAATGAAGGCCGTGTTCCTTCAAGCACATTCACAAAAGGTGATGATTACACAATACTTTTTAAAACATATTTTAAAATCAATATTCAACTGAAACTGGAGACACAGACTGTTTCTTGTTCTTAGGTTATCGATCTCTGACCAAGCATTACGTATATACTAAAATCATACTAAACTACCCTTGGCTATCTTTTTTTTCACCATAATGAATCTAGTTCTTTTTCAGTTTTTTGATGATTTTCAGGTGTCAAGCAGTCTGCAGTTACTTGACTGAACTATTTTTTTAGAAACAAACACTTTAATGGATAGTATACACAGAGATCTAGGGCAGCGGGGGTGTGACTGGGTGAGACCAGACCCCACACCTGTCTTGGCCAAGGTATGTGGTCTGTTTAGAGGGTTCTGGCTGGAGGAGAGGCGGGGGGCAGAAGCAGAGTCAGAGCTGCTGCTCTGAGTGGCAGGTGCGGAGGCACAGACACAGGCCGGGGCCAGGCTGGGATGTGGGTGTGAAGCTCTGGGGCTGGGACATATGTGTATCTGTGTGAACAGATATTTTTAAAGCATCTGCTTCTACACAGGATTAGTCCTTTTGGAGTTACATGGATTAAATCTGGACATTGTGAGGATATGTTTGATTGATACAAATCTTTGAAAACTAAACAGCTGAATAATCAGATGATTTAACCTGTCAAAGCTTGCCCTAGCATATACAAGTATAGCAGTTGCATTTTCAATTTCCTTCTTTTCCCACCAAGGCCCCTGAGAATTTAATCTAATAAGATGGTGTCTAGTTGGGGAATGTGGCCTTCGCTGTAGGGAAGCCCAGTTCTGCTGTACCGTGTCTTCTCTGACTCTGCTGTTAGTGTGTGCACATGCCCATGGTCACCCCCCACCACAGGTATACTCATGCACACACAGATAACATAGTGGACCTTGAGCAATTAAAAAGAATAGAAAAAGTTATTACTCAGCAAAATTGGGGGCAAGTAGAATCCATTGTAATTTTTTGAGCATGGGAGTAATATTACTATTTTTTTTAAAAGATGTTTTCAGCAGATGCACGTGGCAATGAAAGCCGCATTATGCTTGCTAGATTAATTTATTAACTTTAGACAGAGTTTATTGATGTTCTGCTATGTAGTGGGGAGAAAACAGGAACATGGAAATTTATTAGAAAGCTGCTGCAGTGAACCCAGCATGAATAAATAAGGGTCTTATCTATTAGATGTGATATAGAGACTGATGGGAGTTGAAGGACAGGAGGAGGCAGAGATGCTTTTAAGTTTGGAGAAAAAAGAAGGAGCAGTAAACTGTGGGGTAGTGGATAAAAGGTGCAATACATTTGTCTCTAGGCATGTTATTTATGATAATAGTGGTCCATTCCAGTGAAGATGTTATGTGGACAGCTGGAAATGAGTGACTAAAACTCAGGAGAGGGAAGGCAGAAAAATGAGCGTTTGAAATACAGATCTGTGAAACATTGTTTATCAATTTCAGCATCTTACTCAGCTCAGGGTCTCACTATTGCTTTTTTTGATTCTTATCTTTCCTTCCATTGACAATTAAATAGAAAGTATTTGAAATTTTCTTCTTTCTAGTGCTATCATCCCTTGATAGGACTGTTGCAATAATTTGGGATTTGTTTCTTTATTTTGTTCTTTTCCTTGCTCCAGTACATCATATGTGACATTGCATGCCTTGTTTTTCCAAACACAATTCTGCATAAATAATATTTCTGGCTCCCTGTTGCCTATAGAATCTCAACTGGACTTTTCTTAGCCTGACTTTTCAGCTCCAATCTACTATTTGCAAATTGATCACTCATTATTTTCCTTCATGAACGTAGCAAACAGATTCACTTGCTGATGGTCATTCCTACCTGAGGAATGCCCCTCTCTGTGCACTGCTCCTGTTGGTTCTCGAGGCCTTTGCCAAGTCAGCATGCCCAAATCCTAAGCTTAGGACAAATGTTGGTTCTACCATATTTGCTCCAACTGAACAGATCCCTTTCCTCAATCTCCTTCACATTTCTCTTGCATGTTGTATTCCACTAATTCCATTTTATCATATAGTTATTTGATCATACTCCTTATCTCCCTAAAAAAAAACTTTGTGTAAAGACAAGCACTATTTCTGGAAGAATTTTGAATCTGTTGATCCCTATTATTATACTATGTTTGGCACATATCATTACTCAATAGTTACTAAAACAAATAAGCTTTCTCTTAATTGTGTTGGATTTCCAATTTTTTAGAGTTCTTTTGTTACAGCAAGAGAAAACAACTGTGCTTAAGTCAAAAAGAACTTATTAGGCCAGGCGCAGTGGCTCACGCCTGTAATCCTAGCAGTCTGGGAGGCCGAGGCGGGTGGATCGCTCAAGGTCAGGAGTTCGAGACCAGCCCGAGCAAGAGAGACCCTGTCTCTACCAAAAATAGAAAGAAATTAATTGGCCAACTAAAATATATAGGAAAAAAAATTAGCCGGGCATGGTGGCACATGCCTTTAGTCCCAGCTACTCATGAGGCTGAGGCAGGAGGATCGCTTGAGCCCAGGAGTTTGAGGTTGCTGTGAGCTAGGCTGATGTCATGGCACTCTAGCCTGGGCAACAAAGTGAGACTCTGTCTCAAAAAAAAAAAAAAAAAAAGAATTTATTAGAAGGCCATGATGCAACTCACAATAGTAAAGGAAAAGTTGAAGAATCACCTCTCAAAAAGTAGAGAAAGAAGGATGCCCTAAGGATTTAGAGAGTAGGAACTAAGGAAAATCTCAGGGTGTTACTGTTGACATGAACCAGCTGGAATAGTTTTACCATCTCAACCTCATTCTAGTCAAGATTCAAATTCCCTGAAGAACTCCCTTAAGCTAACTCTGATTGGCTTAAGATTGGGCCACATGCCAGGAGTGAGTGGAATTCCTTGGCTAACAGTCCTAATGAGATTAAATGCAGTGAAGACTGGGTCATTTCCCATAGCAAAATCAGAGGAAATAGATGCCTGGTAGATAAGAATAACAGCTTCTAATATACCCATTCCATAAAACCTCTATGTTTGTTCATTCATTGACTTATTTAACCAACCAAAATTTATCAGGCAATGTGCTAATTGCTGGGGATATAAATACAAATAAGTTGTAGACCATATCTTTAAAGGGTTTACAGTATAGTGTATTTCTAATGCTTTTCCTAATTCATTTTATAATTTTATTAAAATTAATAGGCAAACAATTAATAGGTAATGTCCCTGGGGAGCTTTTCATTGCAACATACTCCCCCATGTTCTATATGACTTCAATGCCATATGGATCACCCATCCAGCAGCCTAGTCTCTTAGTGTCATGACTTCCTCGTCAGTGATAAATGTGGTAGGAGACAAAAATCAGAAAAGTCTGCAGGGCAGATTATCTAGAATCTTAGAGGCCTTGGTAAGGAATTTAAATTTTATTTAAAATATGATTGGGCACAATTGAAGGAGTACTGAACTCAGAGCAGATCACTCTAGCTACCATCTAGAGATGACATTATGGAAGGAAGACCAGAGAGACAAGAGTGGGATCAGGATGTTGGTTAGCAGGATGTCATAGTGGCCTAATGGTACATTAGACAAGGGTGTTAGCAGAGGATAGGTGAAACAGGGGCAGGTTCAGATATACTTTGGTTATGGAGCTAAGAAGAATTTCTCATAGAGTGGATGTGGAGATAAAGGGGAATTGACGGTGACCTCTAGGTGTATGGAGGTGCCATTTTCTAAGATCCTTATTTTCTGTTCAACTTACTTCCACTATGCCGATTTTTCTATTGCATGTTGACCACTGATTCATTGACCCTTTTGTTGAGGAAATATGATTGAGGAATTAATGAGATGTGGTTCATAAGATCATTATTTTATTGTATTGCCCAGTATTACTATGTTAAAGACAGAAATAGGAATTTGCAGGGTTTTGCCCTGAAGAAATATGTGAACTCAATAGTTCACATATCAAGGGCTGCCTCACCTTCTGAGGGCCCTCAAAGCTCCAGTATGGATGCATTCCAGGAGACTTCTTGGTTATCTCCGGTTTGTGAGGCCTTCCTGTTCTTGAAAGACAAGACAGGTAAATATCTGGCTCACAGGCTGGGAGCCGGAGACAATGAGTACCCTAGGCAAGAGACACACCCCTGTGGTTATGAGCAATTTAGAATGTAGAGATGGGCTTCCTGCTCTCTCCTTACTGTCTGTCTCAAGTCCACAATAACTAGATAAAAGAAATATAGAGCCACTACACCTCTTTGTGATTCCTCTGTTAATTGATAACTATCTCTTAGAACTTAGAAGTTAGTCCTTGAAAGACTTTGTAACTGTTTGTTCACTTAGATATAGAATAGATTAGAAATTGTTAGGAGCCCTTTGAAAAAACTTTTAACCCAAACGGAAACTACCTTTGATATGTAAATCTGTTACCCATAGCAACCACATTACCTGTTATGTAAATCAGTTACCCT
>CAUYRT010059695.1:0-20553 GCA_963574885.1 Lepilemur ruficaudatus | reverse complement strand
CACCCTGGGAGGCCGAGGCGGGTAGATCGCTCAAGGTCAGGAGTCCGAAATCAGCCTGAGCAAGAGTGAGACCCTGTCTCTACTAAAAATAGAAAGAAATTAATTGGCCAACTAAAAATATATAGAAAAAATTAGCCAGGCGTAGTGGCGCATGCCTGTAGTCCCAGCTACTCGGGAGGCTGAGGCAGAAGGATGGCTTGAGCCCAGGAGTTTGAGGTTGCCATGAGCTAGGCTGACACCACGGCACTCTAGCCCGGGCAACAAAGTGAGACTTTGTCTCAAAAAAAAAAAAAAAAAAAGAATTTTGATTATTTTTTATCCAGTATGCTTGGGTATTTTTAGCAGGAAGGGTCCACATTAGCTTAATCTGTTGTTGGCCAGAATGTAGAAGTCAACAAATGGGTTTCTGACTAAAGAAAAGTCCTCATTGTGCATGAGGACAGAGAAGCAGGTTGTCTCCAGAGTGTCTGCCTTGTTTTAAATGGGGATGTTGATACTGTGATTTTAACATTGAGGATACACGTGTATTTTAGGACATCACCTTGAAGATACAGTTTTTGAGGCTTCTCCAGAGCTTCAGCGACCACCACGAGTAAGTACCAGCATGTCCCTGCAAGGAGAGGTGTTGGGCTGTCACCCAAAGGCCTCTCTTTCTTTGTCTGGTCACTGACCTCAGCTCAAGAGGAGGACCTGGAGCTGCTGAAAGCCCACTGTCCCCTCAGTGTTAGCGTGTGTGACTGCACTTCGTGACACTGCAATAGGAGCTGCTGTTTGTCCCTCCCTTCCTTTGTGCCCAGCACTGTGCCAGGCTTTTCCCTAGCACCCCAGCCACCATGGGAAGTCAACACAGGGTGATTGGCCCCTTATTACGCCTGGAATTGCCACATCTCTTGGCTGTCCTCTGAGACAGGAGTGGAGGCTTGGGTGTTCCCAGGGGCCGGCAGGAACCTCGGGCAGGGCCGGCGGGGTAGTGACCGTGCGGACGGGGATTCTTCACCTCCACGGGGAGATGCGCTGTCTCCCTCTTTTTTTTTTTTTTTTTGTTGAAATATACTCTGCCCTCTCATTTTTATTTTTCAGCTTCAATGAAGAATGTACAGGAAAGTGTACATTGTCTGCTCTGAGGAAAGCAGTGCAGGGAAGGGGTGACCAGCTGACACTTGATGTTGGCACTGGGGAAACAAATTGCTAGGGACCTTAGTGAGCCAGAGCAGCAGGCCCAGGCCACCACTGTTTGGCTGCCCTAAGCTGTGGGTGTACGGGAAACTGGTCCCTCTGTTACATAGCTTCTGATTTTATTCTCCCAGGGAAAACCAGAAATTAAGATTTATGTGAAAGGTCTCGATTTTTAAATGTCAGTTTAAATTCTCTTAAAACATCGTATGAGCTAACAGAACATGCCTGAGGACAAATGTGGCCCCAGGGGCCTCTACTTTCCAACTTCCCTCTCTGTCACACGTGACCATCCTCTTTGAGAGGTTCCCTGGCAAAAAGCGGTAGAAAGGCTCCCAGAAGTATGTGAACTTCCTAGAAAATGGCACCAATAGGTCATGAAAGTACACTTTTTTTCCTGAGGACCTTGGTCCCTAACTTTCATCAGACTGTTAAATCTGAGCATTTCTGTGAGCCAGGCCCTGGGGCTACAGTGATGATGAAAACCGCCATGGCCCTCGCTCTCAGGAAGGGCACAGCGTGGCATGGGGACAGCCATGCATCAGAGCATTCCACCGCTGGGCGTTTAGTGACAAATGGAGATGGCACTGAGGAGGAAAGGAGCAGAGTCTGTTAGAGGACATTAGTGTGGGGTGTGAGAAGACATTTGTCAGGGTCCAGAACTGACCAGAGGGCGCTCAGGAGCTTTCTCCCGCAGGAGTGACTTGTCAGCTGAGGCCTGAAGGGTCAGTTCATAGGGGAAAGTTGGGTGGACAGGCAGCCTGAGAGGGTGAGTGTTCTAGCCAAAAGCCCTGGCTTGTGCAGAAGGCCATGAAGGAGGGAAAGCCAGTGTGGCCAGATGACAGAGTGATGTGGGCTTGACTCAGGCATATATTCACAGGCCTGGATTGTCTGTCCATGTTGACAGTGTCTGACTTACGATGGTTTGACTTACGATTTTTCATCTTAACAGTGGTGTAAAAGTAGAATTTTGAATTTTGATGTGTACCTGGGCTAGTGGTATGCAGTATGATACTCTATCGCAGTGCTGGCCAACAAGCTGCAGCTCGTAGTCAGCGCCTCAGTTGTCGTTACAAGGGCAGACAGCCCTGTGGTGTCTGTTTGCCAGATGATTTTGCCCAACTGCAGGCTAATGCATTTCAGGCACGTTCAAGGTAGGCTAGGCTAAGTAGGATGTTCATTAGGTTAGGTGTACTAAGCACGTTTTCAATTTAAACTATATTTTCAACTTAACAGATTTATCAGGACATGAGGTCCTCTTAAGTCAAGGAGCATCTATGAGCCAGCTGTGGTGGCTCATGCCTATAATCCTAGCATTCCAGGAGGCAGAGGCAGAAGGAATCCTTGAGCTCAGGAGTTCAAGACCAGCCTGAGCAAAAGCAAGGCCTTGTCTCTGCTAAAAAAAAAAAAATAGAAAAATTTAGCCAGTTGTGGCGTGCGCCTGTAGTTCCAGCTACTTGGTAGGCTGAGGCAGGATTGCTTGAGCCCAAGAATTTGAGGTTATAGTGAGCTATGATGATGCCACTGCCCTCTAGCCTGGGGTGACAGAGCAAGACTCTGTCTAAATTTAAAAAAAAAAAAAGGGAGCATCTGTGTTCTAAAAGCAGTGGGAAGCTATGGAATCGTTTTCAACTGGAGTGATGGGATCAGAGTCCTGTTTGTGAAGATCATTCTGGGTGCTGTGTGAGGACTCAGTTCCTGTGGGAGACTGCTGAGGGAGCTGGTGACCTGAGAGCACAGGACCAGCAATGGCAAACTTAGATGACAAGTCGGGGAGGGAGTGTCACAGCTGACCAGGCCTCTGCTTTTGTGACTGTGGCAGCTGGTGGCACTCCAGCAGCAGGGCCAGTCTTGAGTAGAACTATGAGTGTGACTGGACATGTGGAGGGCAGTGCCTTGGAGACAGCAGATACAAATGTTCAGTTGGCCAAAGGAAACCCTGGATGCTCAGGGCAGGCGCCTCGTTAGTGAACATGGCCGGCGGGGAACTGGGGCTCGGGGCAGGGAGAGATTTCGTAGCCTGGGAATTTTCTCCTGCAGATGATGGCTCGAGTGAGAGGTACAGGGGAAGGTGCCTGGTGGATTCTCAGATTCTCTCTCTCCACAGGAAATGGGCAAGAGACTCCCTGCACTAGCCCAGTGCTGACCTGGCAGCCCCACTTCTATCCTTTATCTCCTGTGACCCATTTTTTTCAGGAACAAGTACCTGCTCCTCAACAACCAGGAGCTGAACGAGCTCAGCGCCATCTCTCTCAAGGCCAACATCCCCGAGGTGGAAGCTGTCCTCAACACTGACAGGTGAGTATAGTGGGGTGCAGCTTTGGCCCGCAGCCCAGCCCGGCCACCCGGTGCCCGGGGCTCACAGATGGGTGCATGCAGGGGTGTGTGCTTGTCCTTTATCACTCACATGTAGCTGTAATGTCCCGAGGGCTCCTGTGTGCCAGGCACTATGCTCACGTCACCTGCATTTTCTTGTTGAGTGTCATAGCAGCCCTGGGAGGGAAGTGCCATCACCTCCACTTGACAGAAGAGGGAGCAGAGGCTCAGGTCACCGGCCAAAGGTCGTCTGTGCTCTGTCCTCCTCCCCTTGTCACCTGCATGCAGCACTTTTGCTGGTGTGCTCCTTTTTTGCCTGGTGGCAGCTGTAGCCGAGCAAGGCTAAAGTATAATTAGCTGGAGTGTGTTTGCCTCGTCTTCCAGAGCAGGACAATGAGGTGACAGGCTCACGGGAGTCTGAATAGGGTGGACTTTATCCTGCAACAGGAGTTGTACTTTCCCAAACTTTTTTTGTTCTTTTTTTAAGGCAGCAGAACTCTTCCTTCCAATGAAATTATACACGGTCCCGCCTTGATGTCTATAGTGGGCAAAAGTAGAGCTGCTCTATTTGAGCAGGGGGTTGAAGAGCCCAGAGCCCTGTCTGCTTGGCCGTCTTCTTCCCCCCTGGTAGGGTCTGAGTCATTTCCTCATCTGCTGCCTTTGCTTCACGGACGGGGAAGCTGAGGCCTGGAGGCTCGGGTACTTGCCCAAGGCCCAGCTGGAACTGAACCTCAGGCAGGGAGTACCCTGGGCACAGACTTCCCCCCTCTGGCAGACTGTCATGACTTGTTTCAAACCCACTTTTGGTGTAAACAGCCTCCCCCTAGCAGTTCTGAGCCCTGTCTGCCCCTGGGTGTGTTTCTGGCCTGAGAGGCAGCGGGCGTGCACTGGACTGTTCAGTTCTGTAACGGCAGCGTCCCAGGGTTCTGGACCCAGGTGGAGCGGGAAGGCATGCTACAGACTTGGAAATGTCCCCGTGGTTTTTCATCCACGCAAGCCAGCTGAGTGACCCAGCCCCAAAACTCCTGTCAGCCTCTCAGATCTGTCCCTGTCATTTTTTATTTAGGAGTTTGGTGTGTGATGGGAAGAGAGGCTTATTAACCCGGCTGCTGCAGGTCATGAAGAAGGAGCCCGCCGAGTCATCTTTCAGGTGGGTCTGGGGACAGGTACCTGCCACTTCTGAGGAGCTAAGTGTTTCTCACGTGGTTACAAATACCTCCTTTAGTCACCAGTGTCACCTGTGGGGTGCGGTCACTACTGGGGAGAAGTGGTTTGACTGCCGCCCTTCCCTTGTGTTGACCCGGCAGGTACGTGTGAGCTGCTGCTGGGTACCAGCGACCCGGCGTTCACCAGTGCTTGTTCTGTGCTGGCACCGGGCAGGTGGTGGAGAACTGGCGTACAGGACCTGCCCACGTGGAATTCCCTGGGGCTGTGGGAAACACGCATGGACAGAAACCTGTCTCAATGCCTTGTGGAAAGGAATGGAGCCCCAGGAGCTGTGGGAGCAAAGGAAAGCCATTCCCCTTTTGGGGGCTGGCGGGGTAGGCGTGGACGGGGAGGCCTTCTCAGAGCTCCTCAGACTCACCTGGGATCAGTCTTGAAGGCTGTGAACAGGAGGAATTCCACCAGGGCCGGGTGGGAGCTGTCAGGAGGCTCCGTGCCCACGTGAGCCCTTGTTACTTCCGCCCTCTGGGCCACTCAGTCAACATCAGCCACCTCTTCTCTAGGCCATCCCATCGCATGTGAGCTCAGTGGCCTGTCTACGTGTATGTCAGCTTCTTTCACAAGTTCCTAACCCCTCAATTCCATGAGAGATTCTTCTGAGAGGGCACAGCCTAGAGTGTTTTCACACTCTCTGGAGCCAGCCCTTTGACCCTACATGCCACCCCCTCTGCCACACATCCCCTTCTAGACAGAGCCAAACGAGTGTCTGTTCCCCATTGAGCTGTCAACTCCATGAGGATGGGGGTTCTCTTGCTCACTGCTGTGTCCCCAAGGCCTAGGATGAGGCCCGATGCTTGGCAGACATACAGGAATTGTCTGTGGAATAAATGAAAAGGCAGCAAACATCTCCCAACCCCTTGGGGAATTGAACATGGGCCAGAAGAGGGCAGCCATAGCCACCTGGGCCAGGGGTTAACATTTGGGTTGTAGGTTTTGGCAAGCTCGGGCTGTGGAGAGTTTCCTCCGAGGGACCACCTCCTATGCAGACCAGATGTTCCTGCTGAAGCGAGGCCTTCTGGAGGTACAGCCTGGAGGCGCCAGGGTGTGGGGTGTCCGTCTCCCCGCAGCCCCGTGCACTGCTGTCCTGTTCTGAGCCCTAAACAGCCATCAGGAGCAGACCACAGCTGAGATGTTTCAGTGCCGTTGCAGCGTGACCCATGCTGGCCCTGCAGCCTCCAACTGTGGGTTCCCCATGTGCTTAAGGGGTGACTGAGGGGCTTAGGGAGTGGCTGTGTAGAGGGGAAGAGTCCAGAGTTTTACCCAGCAAGGCCTTCTGACCCTGAGGATATTTTGGTACTGACTAAAAGCTAATTTTCCTGTATTGAGTAATGGCCTTCAGAAAAAGCAAAATTTACAAAAGTGGGGAACAAAATGGTCAAAGTATTCAGTGATTTTTTTAAAAAATTTGATATGGACAAGAAACTAACACATGAATCATTGTAAAATCTATATGGGAAAGAATTGATCCAAATCAGTGTAACTTCAAGAAAATGAAAAATATTGGAAACAGTTTAACTGTTGTAGAAAACTTTCTCAAAGAGTTAAATTGGCTTTATGTTCTTGATAAAAATTAATTGCCTTTGGTGTAAACTTTAAACAATTTTATTCATAAACACAAAGGCAAACCCATAGGGTCAGAATATGTCCTTTGCCCTTAAACTCTGTCCTTCCTATACTCAAATGGCTTCAGTGCATGGGCCACTGTTAGGCCTGGAGAGCCTCAGGCATCTTGGTGACCACAGAGCAGGTTAGAGGCTTCGGCTCTGAGCCCTGAGCAAGTAAGAGAGATCGTGCTGTGCACCCAGCCTTCCTGGTGAGGTTAGTCGGGCCTGGCCCTGTCCTTAGAGCCACCCGTATCCTCAGACAAGAATCTAGAGAGGGTTGCAGGTTCCATCGACCGGGATGGTTGCTCAGGTCAAATGCGTGGTCTCCGTGCCAGGCCCTGGTGGGAGGCAGGTGGGGAACAGCCACATTCACACCTTCACCCTGTCCGTTCCTCACCCCCAGCACATCCTGTATTGCATTGTGGACAGCGAGTGCAAGTCAAGGGATGTACTTCAGAGTTACTTCGACCTCCTAGGGGAGCTGATGAAGTTCAATGTTGATGCATTCAAGAGATTCAATAAATATATCAACACTGATGCAAAGGTAAAGTTAACCCTGGGCTCCGTGGAGTGTGCTGGATTATCTAAAAGTTATCGTGGAGCCCTGATCTGCCAGTCTTGAGGTGCAGGTTTTAAAGAGAGGTTTTTAGAGAATGCTGGCAAGTCAGTGGGCAGTCAGCAAACATTCATGAGCACCTACTGTGTGCCAGGCACTGTGCTAGAGCCTAGGAATACAGGGATGAAAACCTGAGCTGCTTGTGAGCAGGGAGTGAGGCTGGGTGGGATGTGCAGCTGCCACGATGCTGTGTGGTGGGTGCCGTGGCATATGAGGGGTGTGCATGACAGAAACCTAACTCAATTGAAGTAAAAATTAGAGGAGTCCAGCACCCTTCCAAGTAAAACCACTGGACAGAGTGTGAGAAGATCTGGGCTGAGCTCCTTGGTGAGTTTGCTTGGTAGCTGGGCGGGGCGGGCCGTTTACTCAGCCTGTCTGAGTCTCCGTCTTCCTGTTGTGAAGCAGCAGGGCTGGGGGAGATCATCAGTGCCCCTTAGAGTGGCGGCCTGCCCTGGGCCACAGCTGTCTCAGGCCTGCAGCCCGCGGCCCCCATGAGCTCCCTCTCTGCTGCAGTTCCAGGTGTTCCTGAAGCAGATTAACAGCTCGCTGGTGGACTCCAACATGCTGGTGCGCTGTGTCACTCTGTCACTAGACCGATTTGAAAACCAGGTGGACATGAAAGGTAAGGAGGGAAAAGGCTGCCAAGGTGAGTCAGTGCAGCGTGACAGCGCTGGCATGGGAACCCTGGCCTCCGGCAAGGAGATGAGAAAGACTGGGGAGCTACACCCAACGGCCACGTGGCCGGCTCCCAGGTGGTGGCTCTGCGGGTGGTTTGCTTTGCTGCTTTGACTTTTATCTACTGTTCATGCTCCCTTTAGTGAGAATGTACATCTTAATAAAGTAAAAAAACCGTTGTTGCCAGCAAAAGGCAAAAAACAAACCAGAAAAGCTCCTTCCTCTTCTGGGCTAGGATTGCCGGGACGAGTTGACCCGTCTCCGCCGTGTCCCGTGCGCGGTGTTGGTGTGCAGCGGGGGCGTCCGAGCTCCCTGGAATGCGCGCGCCTGTCTGTGTCTGTGTGCACGCGTATGCTCTGGGCCTTGGGAGAGGGTCTGTGGCATCCAGATTCTCACAAGGGTTTGTGACCCCTCCCACCCGTAAAGTTAGACACTTGTCTCTTGTCACAGTGTCATTGATAGTAAGAAGTATCCTGGCCATTCAGTAATTTAGCCATTTGCCTCTTCTTTCTGCCCCAAAGGGTCTGTTTCAGGGGAACAACCACACAGATTTGGTGCCTACAGCTGTTGCCCCACCTCCCAATAGTGTGGAAAGCGCTTTGCCTGGACACCAGTGGAAGGAGTGGAGCCTGTGCCACTGTGACCCCGACAGTGGCCTGACTGGCCCAAGAGCTGGTGTGGGGACCAGTCTCATTAAGCGCTCTGGGAGACGATTCGAACTCTTTCATTGTTTTTCTTAGTTTAGTGTCATCAGTCCATCTTCCTGTCAAGGAAACTCTGCTGTGCGTGACAGAGAGCCATTTGCCCCCAGCACGGTTGTCGGGGAGCGGGAGCTCCTGGGGCAGCTCCGAGGAGAGCGCGGGCTTGGCCTGATGGCGGAACAGCTGGAGGTGGTCTGTTCCCGCCGCAGCCTTCCCGCTGCTGTTGCAGTTGTCTTGACAGTGAGGGGCTCCTAGCTTCCGAGTGTCGGGGGGCAGGGGAGAGTCACTCAACTAGAGGGGGCAGCCACTGGGCCCGAGCCTGTGGTGCTCACCTCCCCTCCCTCCACAGTGGCCGAGGTCCTGTCCGAGTGCCGCCTGCTCGCCTACATATCCCAGGTGCCCACGCAGATGTCCTTCCTCTTCCGCCTCATCAACATCATCCACGTGCAGACACTGACCCAGGTGAGAGGCCCGGGCAGGTGGGCAACAGGGAAGGCAGATGGGAAGCCATTTTCCTCATCCGGGAGCCCAGCAGGCTGGTATCTCCCACCCTCACTCTGGAAGTGCCTCTTCTGAGGACTTTGCCATGGGGAGTCAGATGGGGCCTAGGGAGGGGTAGCGAGTCTCCTCAGGTCACAGACTCCGTCAAGGCACAGTCGAGAGTGGGCTGCGTTCTGCTGGCTCCAAGTCCAGTGTTCTTGCCCGCCGTCCCTCGCCCTCCTGTGCCAGGCTCCGGAACTGGGCCTGAGATGGCCTCCCAAGTCCCTTGCTAGGTAGTTGTGCAGCCTTCCCTTCTCCGAGCTTCAAACCCCTTTTCTAAAATGGGGGTGATAGCGGTGCCTCTCAGGCGGTGGTTTTGTGCTGTCAGCTAGCAAACGTTTATTGAGGCGCGGCCCTGGGCAGATGTGCGGTGAACAGTGCAGACCGAGCCTCTGCCCTCCCGAAGCTCACAGTCTAGCGCTGAACGAAAGTTCTGCAGTGAGATAACTGCCCCCACCACGTGAACCCAGCCTTGCCTGGGGATCAAACCTCTTGGACAAAGTGCTGCCTGAGCCCGGCTCTGGATAAGGACAGATGTTGTTGCCCTCGAGTGGGAGTGGGGAGCAGGCAGGTGCTCAGGCAGGATGCTGGTGAGGTTGGCATCGCTTCTTCCCCCAGTCCTGTCTCAGGCCTGTGCGGGGCAGCTCGGTGGGTGGCACATGGACTCAACCATGACCCTGCAGGGCCCGGGCCTGGGGCACCTCTCCTCCTGCCCAGTGGCTGCCCAGGTTCACCAGCAGGTACCTAAGCCCAGCTGGTCTACGGCCTTGCAGGAGAACGTCAGCTGCCTCAACACCAGCCTGGTGATCCTGATGCTGGCCCGGCGGAAGGAGCGGCTGCCTCTGTACCTGCGGCTGCTGCAGCGGATGGAGCACAGCAAGAAGTACCCCGGCTTCCTACTCAACAACTTCCACAACCTGCTGCGCTTTTGGCAGCAGCATTACCTGCACAAGGACAAGGACAGCACCTGCCTGGAGAACGTGAGTGCCCCACCCCGAGTGGGTGGTGGGTGGGCAGTGGGCAGGCCGTGGGCACACAGACCCAGGGCCCTTCAGAGGGGCATCCAGGGTGCGTGGTCCTTGCCTGGGCCGTGTGGCAGGTGGCTCTTTTTCCCCTTACCAAAGCCCTCCCCGTGGGGTGCCGGGCTCGACCTGGGTCTTCCAGGCACCCCCCAGCCCCTCCCTCTTTGCCCAGAGCTCCTGCATCAGCTTCTCATACTGGAAGGAGACGGTGTCCATCCTGTTGAACCCAGACCGCCAGTCACCCTCTGCCCTTGTTAGCTACATCGAGGAGCCCTACATGGACATAGACAGGGACTTCACCGAGGAGTGACCTTGGGCCAGGCCTTGGGAGGCTGCTGGGCCAGTGTGGGTGAGCGTGGGTACAATGCCACACGCCCTGCCCTGTTCCATCCCTCCCTGTCCCCCTGCTGCTCTCTGCCTGCCCCAGGTCTTCAGGTACAGGCTTGGTGGGAGAGAGTGTTCTGGAAGCCCTTGGCCACTGGGTCTGAGGGCCTCAGGTCATGTGGAAGCCTCAGTTTCCTCACAGTCCCCATGATAAGGACAGGGGTGCCATGCCCACCCTTCCTTCAGAATCCTGGGGCCCTAGCCCACCCAGAGATAAGAGGACTTTTAAAATTAGCTCTGTCTGAGCTCCTGCCCCGCCTCTTGGCTGTCAGTCCTAGGATGGGGAGGAAGATATGGGTACCCCCAAATCTGTGAGCCAAGCCCTCCCCTGTCCCTGGCCTTTGGCCCCAGGCAACAGCTTCTGAGCCCTGGGCAGGGGTGGGGGTACCAGAGAATGCTGCCTTCCCCCAAGCCTGCTCCCCCATTTCCTTTAGCTCCTCCGGTTTTGTTTGCTCATGGGGCACAGGGCCGCTGTGCCTGCCCTGCCCCGCCCGTGGGTAGCACCTGCCTGAGCCCAGACACAGGAGCCTGGCTAGTAGCTCACCCTTGGCCCCTCCTTGTGTTGCCAATTTATTAACAGCAAATAAACCCAGTAAATGGAGACTATTAAAGAACTTTATTTTAAATGACTGCTGTGGACCTGATTTTTGTCCCTGAGTCTGGGGAAAGGAACACACAACGAGAAGGACACTGGCTGCAACTGTGGCATTTATTCAGGGTGTGCTGAGGGCAACAGTTGGGGACTAAGAGATGGCAGGATCAAGGTGGGTGGCCTCAGCCGGAGGA
Organism: Lepilemur ruficaudatus; assembly: GCA_963574885.1. Lineage (NCBI taxonomy): Eukaryota > Metazoa > Chordata > Mammalia > Primates > Lepilemuridae > Lepilemur > Lepilemur ruficaudatus. The sequence goes on along the minus strand of CAUYRT010059695.1, from coordinate 9,512 downwards.
GCAGACGTGTCTCTGCAGAGCCTGGGGGCTTAGGGTTCAGGCCGTCATTCCTTGTGCTAAGGGGAGAGGGATGGCTGAGTGAGCTGTACCCCCTGTCGCCCCATGCACCCCCATACAGAGGGCAGTACCCCATCCCTCACCTTAGGGCCCAGGGCATCTCGGGTCCGTGCCCGCAGCTTGTTGGCCTGGGTCTCGGCCATGTCTGCCCGCTCCTCCGCGTCATCCAGCTCGTGCTGGGCCTTGCGATACTTGGCCAAGTTGGTGTTGGCCTGCTGCTCCTGAGGGGACACACGGGACCTGGGTTCCCCTTTGGGAAGCTGAGGTGCTCACTCTGGTTCCCACCCTATGCCTAGAAAGGGGCTGGTTTCTCCTCAGCTTCAACTCAACTCCGTTCCTACCACCATTCTCCCTCCTCACTGGTACCCACAGCAGGAAGTTGGGACACTCCTTCAAGAGGTACCTGTGTGCCAACCTAGGCCAGCCCTGGCAAGAGGAAAGCACATGGGGTCTGTTCTGAGAGACAGAGCAAGGTCTAGTCTCTTCCCACGGGGTCACTGAGCTGCCACCTTTTAGGCAGGCTGCTGCTGGGGCCTCACCTGGCCACAGACCTTGGGGCTGCAGCTGAAGCCGGGTCAGCCCAGGCGTGCGGCCTGGTCCCTGGTGCCCTGACCCAGTGCACTCACCGCCTCCTCAAACTGGCGCTTGTAGCTCTTGACCTTACTCTGCAGCTTTTCCACCAGGTCCTGCATGCGAGCCAGGTTCTTCCTGTCCTCCTCAGCCTGTGCAGGCAAAGAGGACTCAGGGCTTGCTTGGACTGGGCCAACGCTAAGGCTGCCCCCCCAACCCCAAGGGGGACCCTGTCACCCACCTGGTACGCAAGCTCCTTGACCCGGCGCTCGTGCTTGCGCACCCCCTTGAGGGCCTCGGCATGCTTCTTCTGCTCCGCGTCCAGCTCGGCCTCCAGCTCTCGCACCTGCGGACGGCGGGGGATGGGCCTGGTGCGGAGCCTGCCATGGGCAGCCCACCCGCCGGCGGAAAGGACTGGAGGGGCCGCACACACCTTGGCTTCCAGCTTCTGCACCTGCTTCTTCCCACCGCGGAGGGCAGCCTGTTCAGCCTCCTCAAGCCGGGCCTGGAGCTCCCGCACCGTCTGTTCCAGTGTCTTCTTCATCCGTTCCAGGTGTGCGCTTGTGTCCTGCTCCTTCTTCAGCTCCTCAGCCATCATGGCGGCCTGTGGGAGATGAGGTGGCATGCTCAGGAGGTGGGCAGCCCAGGAGAAGTCCTGGGCTCTGCCCCGGGGCTCCCTGGCCCAGCCTCACATCGGTGATGGCCTTTTTGGCCTTCTCCTCTGCCTCCCGCCTCTCCTGGGCAGCCTCCTCCACCTCCCCACTCAGCTGGGCCAAATCCACCTCGAGCTTCTTCTTCTGGTTCAGGAGGCCTGTGTTCTGGAGGGAAGCTGAGTCTCAGAGCTGGCCCATAGGCCTGTGACATCCCCGTCCCCATGGACCCCCATCCCCACCTGCGAATGCAGGAGGTTGAGGCGCTCGGTGGCCTCCAATAGCTCCTGCTCCGCCAGCCGCCGGCTGCGCTCGCCCTGCTCCAGCGCAGCCCGCAGCTCCTCCAGCTCAGCAGCCAGCAGCGCAGCCCGGCGCTCCAGGGCCTGCGCCTGCTCTCGGAGTTCAGCTGCCAGCCGCTGCTCCTCATCCCGCCCTGCCTGCTCCTCCTTCAGCTGGGCCTGCAGCAGCCGGGTGGCCGCCTGCGCCTCCGTGGCCTGACGGGTAGCATGGCCCAGCTGCAGCTCCAGGTCATTGAGGTCACCCTCCATTTTCTTCTTGAGCCTCAGTGCCTCGTTGCGGGCCCGGGTCTCAGCATCCAGGGAGGCCTGCAGGGACTCCACTGCCCGCTGGTGGTTGCGCCTACGGGAGGGCAGCATGAAAAAGGGGGCTGCAGCCTGCAAGACAGGTGCGGGTGCAGGCGCCACACCTGCCGTTACAAACGCCCAAGGACCATCAGAGATAGGAACTCGTGGGAACACATGAGTCATCCTTTCCTGGTTTAAAGCCCCTTGTGACTGCCTGTTGCCCCTCACAGCAAGTTCATGGACAAGAATGAGGCTCAGAGGCAGGCAGACTCACTCTGGCCTCTAGCCTCTGCCCTACTGTGACCTGGGACAAGTCCTTTAGCTTCTCTGAGATTCACCACTAGAACGGGGACAACCCAGACCTGAGAAAGTCATGTGGGAGGAGCAGACTAGATGTCTGTGCCAGCCACACGCACACAGCTGGAGGCAACACATGCCACTTCCCCTTCTGCTTGCAGGAGGCCGGGATGGGAGAAGGGAGGGACACACCTCAGGTTAGCGCACTCCTCATCTTTCTCCGCCAGCTTCCGGTCCACTTCAGCCTTGACCTGGGAGAGCTCCAGCTGGATCCGCAGAGTCTTGGTCTCCTCCAGCTCCAGGGCCCCCTGGGGATAGAGCAGGCAGTCCAGGGGTCAGGGCTGGGAACAGGTGTTCAGGGAGGGGAGGCCAGCGGGTCAGTGTCCATCTGCCCCGGGGCCAGCCCCTAACCTCAGCCTCCTCCAGTGCGGCCTGGAGCTCGCTCTTCTCCCCTTCTAGCGCCTTCTTGGCTTTCTCCAGTTCCTGGATGCTCTTCCCACTGAGGCTGACCTGGTCTGTGAGGTCACTGATCTCCTCTGCAGAGTGGACAAGGCACTGAGGGGCCACCTCATGGCTCATGCTGCAACCCAGGTCACTTCACTCAAGCCCTAATTCCAGGGTGGCCCCACCAGTGTGACTCCAAGGTGCTTGGACCCCAGGGCAACTCCCTGGCCCTGGTGCCCGGCAGGTCATACCCTGCAGGTTCTTGTTCTCCCGCTTGAGCGTCTCCAGGGCCTCGAGTGCCTCTTCGTGGCTGTGCCGCAGCCGGAAGAGCTCAGTGCCCAGGCCACGGGCCTCCCTCTGCGCCGCCTCCAGCTCCCGCTGCATCTCCTCCTCCTGGCGCCGCCGTTCCTCCAGGGCCCGCTCCAAGTGTCGCTGCTTCTTGTCCAGCGCGGCAGCCGCTGAGGTCGCCCGCTCGAGCTCCAGGGTCACATCCTCTGACTCTGTCTGCAGCCGCAGCTTGGCCTTCTCCAGCGACGAGCACTTGGCATTGGCAGCCTCTACGCCCTCCTCTGCTTCCTGCAGCCGCAGCGCCAGCTTCTTTCTAGGCCACGGGACCAAACAGGGTGCGGACTGTGTCGGGAGGGAGGCCAGCAGAACAGCCCCGGCATCTCCCTGCACCCCCTGAAAGGGCTCAGAGGCACAGGCATAAACCTGTGCGTGGCGATGGCCTGGCCGGCGAGGCACTCACTTGGCCTCCTCCAGCTCCTCGGTCCTCTGGATGGCGTCTGCCTCATATTTGCTCCTCCACTGAGCCACCTCGGCGTTGGCTTTGGACAGCAGCCGCTGCAGCTCAGCTTGGGCCTCCGCCTCCTCCTCGTGCTGCTCCCGCAGGAGGTCGCAGTCGTGCCGCAGAGCCTGCACGGCGTGGGCCAGCGCGCTCTTGGCCTGCAGGGACACCAGTGACCTCAGCATCAGTCCCGGCCAATGGCCTCCGCGTACCTCTCCCATCCCACAGTCGCCAGTGCCAGCCCACCTTGCTCTCCTCCTCCAGCTGCCGCCGCAATTCCTCCAAGCTCTGGGTGGCCAAGGCCTTCCCACGACTCAGCTGGCTGATCAGAGACTCCTTCTCCTCCAGCAGGCGGCTCAGCTCCCCTGCAGGCGAAGGGGCAAGTGGGCAGGTCAGGCAGGCGAGGGCAGCACAAGGCCCCGCCTGGGGTGGCCCCGCTGAGCCCCGGGCCTCACCACTCTCAGTCTGCAGCCGCCCTCGCTGGGTGCTTGCATCCTCCAGCTGCCGCTGCAGCTCCTCCACCTTGATCTTGGCCTCGCTCAGCTGATCCTCATAGGCCCGGCACAGCTTCTCTGCACTGGCCTGGGATCCCAGGTCAGGAGTCAGAGGTCAAGTTTGTGCATCAGAGGGCAGAATCTGGGGCTACAAGTCAGAGACTGGGACCTGGGATGGGGAACTAGAAAGCTAGATATGGGCCCAGGAATCAGAGGAGATCAGAGCACCAAGTTCAGGGTCAGGACCTCGACTGCAGGGCTCCTGGCTTAACAGGTGGGTGCCAGAACTCAGAGGGCTGGACCAATCCCAAGGCCAGTGGGTCAGAGTAAGTGTTAGGATATAGCTATGGAGTCATCTAGGGACAATGGTCAGAGGTCAGCTGTCAGGACTAGGTGGTAGAAAGGTCAGGGTCAAGGTTGGGTCCTAGGGTTCAGGACAGGTATTATGTCAGAGTTCAGGAGTCAGGGGCTAGGGTCACAACTACTGTTGGGTCAAGGGTCTGAGATTAGAATTGGATGTTGGGTCAAAAATGACATGGAGCCAGGAAGTAGGATCTAGGAGTTCAGGGCTTGAGGTCAGGACAGGCAGGGGCTGGGAGGTGGGGGCCGGATGCCAGGTTAATGGGTCAGGGCTCAGGCTCAAGGCTGGTGAGAGGTCAGTATCAGCATGCGGTGGCCAGAGGTCAAGGGTAGGGTCAGCTGCTGGAATCTGGATGGGTATGCGGTCAGAGGGCGGGGTCAGGAAGGAGGCAGACACCTTGCCGCGGGCCAGAGTCTCCACGCTGGTGCCCAGGTCATCCACCTCCATGCGTAGCTCGCTCTTTTCCTTCTCCAGCTTCTGCCGCACCCGCTGCAGGCTGTCCACCTGTTCCCCCAGCTCAGCCGCGCTCTCTGCCTGCTTGCGCCGCAGGGTCGCCACGGTGGCCTCGTGCCGCAGTGCTGCCTCCTCCAGCTCCCGCCGCAGCCGCCCCAGCTCGGCCTCACGTTTGCGGCTGCCCTCACGCTGCCCGGCTGACGCGCCGCCCGCCTCCTCCAGCCGCTCGCTCAGCTCCTCCAGCTCCCGGGCTGCCTCCGCCCGCTGCTTCTCCACGCGGGCCCGGGCCGCCCGCTCTGCCTCCAGCTCCTCTTCCAGCTCCTCTGCCCGAGCCTAAGGCGGGCAGGTGGGCGGCTGTCACTTCTGTGGGCCCTGACCCCAGACCTCGCCTGCCGACCCCCACGCACCTGCAGCTCCTTGATCTTCTTCTGCAGCTGGGCGCCCAGGAGCTGCTCGTCTTCCACCCTCAGGCTCAGCTGACTGAGCTCAGAGTCCTTCCTGAGAGCCACAGGGTGGGTGAGCCAGGCCCCAGGTGATGCCCCACCAGTCCTCCTCAGCACCCCCTCCCTGAGGTCCTAAATGACTTCACCCCATGCACCTGCTGCTCCACTTCCTGTTACCCTCAGCCTTGGACGCTGGCTGGGCCCTCGGTCCAGGGAGGGGGCAGAACACTACCCCTGAACCCTGGTGACCCCCATCTCTCGACCCCCGTGCTTAACCTCTACAGTGACGCAGGACCTATTCAAATCCAGAAGGGAATGAGGACCCGGATGCAGGCTTAGGAGGCCCCTGCCGGCCAGGAGGCCACAGTGCTGCCTCCCCCCAACACCTACTTCTTGAGCTTCTCCTCCAGCTGCTGCTTGTCCTGGGCAGTGTCGGTCACTGACTCCTGTGTCAGCTTCAGGTCGCCCTCAAGCTTGCGTTTAGCCCGCTCCGTGTCCATGCGCAGCTTCTTCTCCTGCTCTAGCGAGCACTCCAGCTGAGGAGCAGGGCGGGGCAGGGCTGAGCCGCGGCCCCGGGCCAGCCAGCACCCTACCCCACCGTCCGGCCCCTGGTGTGGCCCTTACATCCTCCACCTGCTGCTCCAGCCGGATCTTGGCCTTGGTCAGTGCACTCACGCGGTCCTCCTCAGCCTGTAGGTCGCCCAGGGCCTGCTGGTGGGCCTCCTGCAACGCCTTCTTCTCCTTGGTCAGCCGGGCCACCGACTCGTCCAGTGCAGCCATCTCTTCCGTCAGGTTCTTCACCTATGCCAGGGCCAAGGTTACATGGGGACATTCCTCCCCACACTCTGGTCTGAGCAGCTACCACACCAGGTCAGAGCGACTGCCCTTCCAGCTATGGGACTCAGGCAAGCCATTGCACTCTGAGCCCCCAGTGCTCCATGCCTAAGGGCTGACATGCTTCTCCTCGAGCTGCACTGAGGTTTAATGAGCGAATGCTCACAGAGCACTCAGCACAGCACCCGGCCCAGATGAGAGCAAAGATGTCTGCTATTTGTAGCATCAACAGGTACTTGAGACAGCTGTTTCCTCATCCTGGCTTCCACGGTGATCACCTGTGAGAACCTGAATGCAACCCTTCCCACCCCAGCCTCACCTTCCCCTCCTGTACCAGAGTCAATACTCCTAAGTGCTGGGAACACAGGGCTGTCGTGAGGGCTCAAGGTCAGAAGTCTCCTGGGAGATGCAGAGCTGGGGATACAGGTTCCTGTCCTTAGGGGGCTTGCAGTCCAGGATGGATGAGAATTGCAAGAGTTTGCTGAGCACCCAAGGCCCTGTAGTGTGTGCTCGGAAGAGGCCAGTTACACACCGAATCCTCACCCACCTTAATGGGGTAAGTGCTGCTAACCCTACTTGACAGATGAGAAAACTGAGGCCCATGAGAAGAAGTGACTCGCCCAGGGCCCAGCAGAGCCCGGAGTGGTATCTGCAGCGGCCTGCCCCCAAAACCACACCTTGTTCTCAGTGGCTTGCTTCTCCTTCTCAGCCTTGGCCAGCGTCAGCTCCAGGTCATCGATGTCCTTCTTGAGCTCCGTGCACTCATCCTCCAGCTTGCGCCGGCGGGCGGCCAGGTCGGCGTTCACCTCCTCCTCGTCCTCCAGCCGTTCGTTCAGCTCCTTCACCTTCCCCTCAAGCTGCACCTTGGACTTGATCAGCAAGTGGCAGCGCTCCTCAGCATCTGCCAGGTTGTCCTGCTCCTAGAGGGGACACAGGGCATGGGGCCCAGTCAAGGCAGGGCCAAGGAAACCAGCTGAAGACACCAGAACAGGCCCTGGAGATGAAACTTCCTTTGTCCATGCAAAGGTTTGAAGCCCATGGTCAGCTGGGCTGAAGACCAAGGAATGCCTTGACCTGCTCTTGGCCCTGAAGGGGCTCAGGGAGAGGGACACACAGGGGCATCAAGAGGGGGACATTAGACCCCGGGGGCAACCCAGAGTGAGGCCGAAACAAGGGCTCTAGGAGAGAAGCCCCTGCCCGCTTCCTCACACCAGGCTGAGCCTTCTGGGCGAGTGGGTAGTAGCGGGTGTGCCGAGCCCTGCACGGCCGTGGAGGGGCTCCCGGAGGCCGACTCTAGCGGGGCTTGGGTATTCTTGCCCTTTATTCCCTCACTGCCTGGCTGTGTAACTGTCTCCTGCACTAGCGGGTAAGTTTTGTGACCCTGGGGCCGTCCCTGTTTCCGACCAATGTATCTCCAGCACTAGCGTTGGCCTGACACACAAGCAATTCTCAAAAACGTGCAGAAAGAAAATGTGCTCTATGGACTTGGGAGATTCCAGACCCTTGATCTGTGTCCTCTGGTTATTACTCTGTCACCTGCCACCTGGGTTCCCATGACCCTTAGCCAGAGAAGGGAGCATGGGTCTGTTTCAGGGACAGCAAAGACGGGAGAGCTGGGGACTGAGGCTCCTCTTCAGCTTTAGCAAGAAGCCAGGGTGGCACAGGGGTGGCAGGTTTAGGACATGTGGACAGGCTGAGGCCTGTGGTGGGGAGGTGGGAACGTGAGAGGCCTCATCTCATGGCACCTCTGGAATAGGAAGAAAGATCCAGGGAAGGCCGGAGCACCCAGAGCACGCCAGGGTCGTGGGTCTGGTTGTGGGGTTTCCTTAGGGCAGCCTGGGGTATTGGGGTGCCGGGGGCACCAGGTTACCAAGGGGAACCCCTCACTGCCCCTGACTCACTGCCTGCAGCTGCAGGGCCAGGTCATTCTTCTCCTGGGTGACACTGACTTGTGTCTCCTCTAGCTCCTGGCGCTTGGCCTCGGCAGCAGCCAGCGCCCCTCGCAGCCCCCGCAGCTCTGCCCGCAGGGCCGCCAGCTCCTCCTCAGCCTGCGCTGAGCGCAACAGTGGCTTCATCTTAAAAAAGAGCTTCATCCATGACCAGTTCTTGACGGCATTGAAGGCACGGATGTTCCACTGGATGGTGAACAGGGCATCCCTAGGGAGGGGCAGCCCTGGGCTGTGAGCAGGCTCAGTGCTGCCCCCTTCAGGTATGGCCCCGATGTGCACCTGGGGCAGGTCAGCTCTAGCAGTCTTCCCGACAGCCCTCTGGAGCAGGTCCTAATGCCTCTGCTTTATAGGTGAGATTGAGGGAGAGGCCCAGGAGCCCACAGGTCTGCCTCCGGGGCAGGACTCATGAGCCCAAATGTCCCAGTGGCCTCTGCAAGTGTCTGAAGACCCCAGGAGCTGCTAAGCCACCAGGCTCTGTGGTCAGTTGGCCTGGGCTCACAGGCCAATGGGCACTCGCCAGCTGTCACTGGATCTTACTCGGCACCCCTTCTGCTGAGCGCAGATAACCACGGCACCCACCTCTCAGAACTGTTGCATACTTTAACCAAGATGGTGCAACTAAGGCATCTTGCCTGGGGCCTGGCACTTCAGAGTCTTGGAAAATGCTGTTGCCTCATTACCACTCCAGGAGCGGAGAGACAGGTGCTCTCACCCCAACCAGCCGTAGGGGATAATCTGACCTCAGGGCAGCAGGGCAGGATTTGGAGAGCCTGGTTCTGTGAACCGAGGGACGGTGGCCACACCTCCATCCCGGCCCCTTCCTACACCCACCTGCCTCCCAGCAGGCGCTGGTACTCAAGGCGCATGAGGCGGCCCCGGCTCCGGGCCTGCAGCAGCGTTAGCACCTTGGCCAGACGCTGGTCACGGAGCTCCTCCAGGACACCTACAAGCCCAGCCTTGAAGAACACCTGGGGGCCAGGGGGAGCAACCAAGTGTAACCCCCAACCATTGGCATGAACCCTGCCCAGTGTGATGCCCCCAACCAGGGTCAGCCCTAATTCCAGGGTACCCCGACCTTGGTGTGGCCAAACTGGTACTGGGTGGCATCGAAGTCCAGCGAGCCCAGCAGCTTCTCTGTGGCCTTCCTGCTGTCCATGAAGGTATCATCCGGGATGGCACTGGGGTTCAGGATGCGGTATCTGGGACGGCAGGGGAGGGCTGGTGAGGAGGGGGCTGGGGCGGGGGAAACAGACCATGGAGAACAGGGAGGCCAACTGAGGAGGCCGGTGGGAGTGGCAGGGAGGCCATTCCTGGGCCTCTCCAAGGCTAGAGCAGAGGTTCCAGGGGGGCACACTGAACAAGGGGCAGAGGAGGCAGCATCATATTGGGGGATTGGGCACATTCTGCTCAAAAATCTTGTAGGGGGGCATTTAAATGCATTTGGTAAGTTTTTTTTTTTTTTTTTTTTTGAGACAGAGTCTCACTCTGTTGCCCGGGCTGTAGAGTGCCGTGGCATCAGCCTAACTCACAGCAACCTCAAACTCCTGGGCTCAAGCAATCCTTCTGCCTCAGCCTCCCAAGTAGCTGGG
>CAUYRT010059694.1:0-53883 GCA_963574885.1 Lepilemur ruficaudatus | reverse complement strand
CTAGCTCACAGCAACCTCAAACTCCTGGGCTCAAGGGATCCTCCTGCCTCAGCCTCCCGAGTAGCTGAGACTACAGGCATGCGCCACCATGCCCAGCTAATTTTTTATCTATATATATATTTTTAGTTGGCCAACTAATTTCTTTCTATTTTTAGTAGAGATGGGGTCTCACTCTTGCTCAGGCTGGCTGTGAACTCCTGAATTGGGATGATCTTTCTGGAGGAGGGCAAATGGCAATAGGAACCAAAGCTGAAAAACTGAGCACGCCGTCTGGCCCAGCAGTTCCACTCATAGGAATCGATCCTAAGGATAGCAGCAGATACATTCACAAAAATGCATGTTAATAACATTGAGAAATTTAAGATAAATACTACATTTATTAGTTGAGGAATAGTTAATAAAATTTTAGGATAGCCAGAAAATGGAATACCTGGAAGTTATCAAAAATTATGGCATAAATGTGTACATCTTGACATAGAAATGTGACCACAATATTTTTAAGGAACAAAGTGAGTTAATAAACTACATGAGTCCATTTACGTAAAATTATAGTGCATAGAGAAATGTCTATTCAGATATTTACCGAATTTTTAACAACGGTCATCTCTAAGTAGCAATGTGTCAGATTTTTCCTTTGATACATTCTATGTATCCTTTGGTATTTTATAAGTTGCACTATTATTTTTGCTATCTGACAAAAACAGTAAAGTTTTTCCATTTTAAAGAAAGTAGATGCCAGCTCCCAGTTTGTACAAAAACCTGTGGGTAGCCCCTGCCTAACCTGGTTGCACTACTTGTTACGGCAACACGCAATAAAGAATTAGCTGACTCAGGGTGTTTTTCCACCCTATTGACACAAAAGGTTTTGGCTGTTTTACTTTGGGATGAATTGAGGAAGGTGTGCTGAAATGATACATTCATGTCTGTAATAAATAATGTACCAAAAATCTAAGGACACTTTCTATCTTTCTGCATGCTGTCAGCGGGCCCAGCCGGTGTGCCCAATATGCCAATCATCCAACCCAAAAAACTTGTTCTTGGTTTGCTCAGGGTACACATGAGTCATTAAAAGACTGGCATTTGGGACACAGAAAACAAGATCGGTATCAAAAGAATGTTCCCCTGTGATTCTCTAAACATCTTTCTTCCTTCTCAACCTCCTCCTAGTGTTCACTCAGTTCATTGAAGGTTTGTTCCTTTCCCTACCAAATTCATTGGCAGCAGGATCCAGTTTATCAAATGGATGCATTGGTTTAAAATATTTTATGTAATATATCCAATAGCATATGGTGAGAATATGCAAACTATAGATCATATGCTGATAAAGTATATTTTGTCAGTCTATTCATTAGCTTAATAGATTAATTGATTAGATTGATCTTCTAAATAACTAATAAGCTTGTCAGAGATTCACTGCTGTAACACTGATGATTGTCTTACTGATGACTTGGAAACACACGGACCTTCTGATTCATTAAAAGACTAAATTATGCTCACAAAATAATTGCATTGTATTCTAATTCTTTACTAATTGGTAATTTATACCTGGTAGTTATGGAAAATCTTGATGAATGAAATATCCTTTTGTCTCTTGATGTCATATAAACAAATTATTGCATGTGTATTACATATCTGTTTACAGATGGCTTTGTTAAGTATTCTATTTTCACGTACATATCTTTTTTCCTCTCTGGTTATATAAAATTATTTGCTATATTTTGAGTTCGGGCAGGACCAACCAGGACTGTACCTTGGAATTCTTGATGCTCAGTGTCTTGCGCTCTGGAAGCTTCATTCACGATGCATACATGAATGACAGAGACGCCTGTGTGTTCACACTGTTTCTGGAACAGAACTTTATATCCAAAAGCAGTTAATAGACCCTTGCAGGTAATAGGAGTTCTAGAGAGGAAAATGGCGATTGCTTGGCACAAGACTCTGCCAATGGGTAGCCTGGCAGAAGAATCAGCTACAGATCCCCTTTTTGGACTTGCAATTGACGATGGGTCTCTCTTCCTGCAGACAAGCCACCCCAAGCTTGGACTGAGGCAGAAACCGACAAGTCTGGCTTAAGTTTGTTTCATTGGCCTTTCTTGCTTTTCTTGCGTAAGTGGTGTTTTAGCACAGAGGTTTTGATAAGTGCTTTAAGTTGTTTTAATCTTAGTGATTTTTCTTTTAAATCTAGAAATTTTGTTTCCAAAAAAACCCATTACTTTTTTCTTAATATACTTTATCCTAATTTACTTCATTTCCGCTGATTTTTTTAGGAGTATTTAAAACAAAGGATTCGCAGGCCCTACCTCCAGGGTTTCTGGTGAGGTGATTCTGGGTTGGGCCCCAGACTTCCTCACTAATTAAAAAGCAGCCTGAGTGTTTCTTATACACAACTGAGTTTCACAACCGCTTACTGGGTTGCTCAAAGAATGGGAAAACACAGTCTTTGTCTTATGTAATTTTCTGGCATAAGGCAGGCTTCCTCATCAGTCATTTGTAACTCCAGCATTTGTTGAGAACATAAATATGTATCAGTGACTGCCTGGCTCTGGGAACAGAGACAATAGCATGGGCTGGGAAGAAAGCAGGTAGAAAGTTTGGGAAGGCTGCCTTAAATCAGTGCAGTTACAATCAACGAAGAGAACAAGGTTGGCTTCAAATTTCTAAGCGATCCTTTGGAAAAGGTAAAATTGAGCATTTTGAAATAGGATATAACTTATTTACATCTTTTCAGAAGAATGTCTTAGAAACATGTTTAGCAATGGAACCATATTTTTTTTCTTTCAAACAAAAATGTTACTAGAACTCTGATAATATACCAAATCTGAGCATATGGTGAGAATATACAAACTATAGATCATATGCTGATAAAGTGTATTATATATATTATATACTAGAACTCTGACCTATGCTAGTCCCAAGTGTCGTTTTAGTATTAAAACTGTATTTAATATTAGCCTAGTTCATAATTGTTTGGAGGTCTCTTCTTTCCCCTCCACTTGTTTTAACATGGACAGGTGTCCCTATGGCTCCATTCTGAGAGTATCTTCCAACCTCTTGCAGATTCAGTGGGTGAGGTTTGGAAATGAGGAAAGGAGTCAGGCCAGGCATAACTGGGTCTCCTGCTGTCTTTACTCTCTGGGATCCTCCTTGTCTTCCCCTTACTGTAACAGGGAAGACCTGCCCCTGGCTGCCCCACCTGTTCTCCAGTGGAAAGGTAACTCTAAGACTGGGGTACGGTATCAAGAAGCCATTGCTGCTATGTAAGCCTCAGCCTCCTCCTCCATCCTGGCTTTCATCCATCAGTAACGGATGAAGCTGCATTTTCACCCCCATAGTTCTCCCTTCTGCTCTTACCTCTCATGGAATTAGGCAGGGAAAATAAGAATACTTGTTGATCCTGCTCCAATCCTAAACAGTAACACTGACTCACCACAAGGCCAATTTGTGAGAACTACGCAGGCTGATATGCTCCCATCAGAATTATCACTAAATATTGGCAGTGTTGTGGTTAAAAGCACACAGTAGAACTTCATGGTCTTTGTCATTTATTAGCTATTTGACCTCAGGGAACCACTGAACTTCCTCATACGTCAGTTGTCTTATCTGGAAAATGGTACCTTCCTTATAGGGCTGCTGTGCAGTTTACACAAATTGGTATTCATGCTCGAGTAAAATATTTACAACCTTTTAATAGTGCCTGGCATGTCATAAGGACGTCGTGTGTGCTTGCTAATATTGTTATGTATTTCCTTTCATGATGATGCTCTTTTGTTGCACAATATGGAAAAAATTCTTGACTTATGACAGAAATGGCCATGATTAGATCATTTTTCTATCATTTCTAAAAAACCAAATCTGCCTCGTAGTGTCAAGACCCTTTTTCATTAAACCAAGATGACAAGAGATGCTTCAATCTGGGTCTGAGCCCAGCCTCAAACCAGTGAATGTCGCAGAACAAAGTAATAACATGAGATTCAAAATTCCATAGGTAATGTATCTGAGTTCTCATGTTTATTATAGAGTGTTAAGTGTTTGAAACACTTTTAAATGAAAATTTAATCAAATGTGAAAATTCTGAAGTCCCTTCCTGGACCATAGTTTGAGAACCAGTACTCTGGACTGAACCTTATCAAACCGATTTTTCCTACTACAAGACAGGCCTCTGAAGGACTTAGTAAATGGAGCTTTTTATCCTGATTAGAATTACAAAAAAAAAAAATATATCTTATTTTGAGAACTACAAAATGGAGGCTTAAGATAGTGCCATGGACGACTGGATAAGTCCTCCCGGAGATCCTGTTTTTATTTCTGCGACTCTGCTGGCTTCGCACAACAACAGGGGGCGGCATTCATGCCGCACTGATGTCAATAATGCCCCGAGGTGGTTGGACCAAGCGGTCTTCAGCACTTCTTCCATTTGCTTCACTGAAGATTCTGTGTTATCCTTGGAGACTCTGACCAGTTATTATCTCCTGTGGTAGACAGACTCACGGCCCCACAGAGACTTCCATGTCCCAATCCTCTGAATCTGTAAATGCATGAATATATTACTTCACAAAGCAAAAGGACTTTGCCTATGTGATAAAGTTAAGGACTTTGGACTGAAGAGAATATTCTAGATGATCCAGGTGGGCCCAGTCATATCATATGGTTCCTTCACAGGGGAGAACCTTCCCCACTGTGATCAGAAGGTGGAGAAGAGGCAGAGATGGGCCATTGTTGGCTGTGCAGATGGACGAGGGGATCATGAGTCAAGGATTGAGAGAAGCTTCTGGAAAATGGAAAATGAAAGGAACAGATGCTCCCCTAGCACCTCCAGAAAGGAACAGTCCTGCCAACACCTTGATTTTAGCCCACTGAGACTTCTGTTGGGCTTCTGCCTCCAGAAATCGTCAAGTAATAAGTTTGAGTTGTTATACGCCACTAATACTGTGGTCATTTGCTGCAGCAGCAATAAAAATCTGTCACCTGTAGGAAATCTGCAGCATGTTTAGCAAGATGGTGGCCATTCTTTGGTGAGTTTCTCTCTCAATGTAAACAAATTTAAAAAGCAAACGCCCTTATTGAAATATTGGACATGACTTTGAATATAATTATTCACCTGATAAAAAATATTTTCTGTTTTTTCAGAGCCTACCGGGAGCTAGATACTACGTCAAAGCTAAGAATACGGGGATGAAAAGAACAGGAGGCCTCTCCCAGGGAGTCCACTCTCCATAGAGGACCAGACAAATTCCTCCTCCTCTTTTCTTTCTTCTTCTTTGGTACTTAGTGAGCAAAATATATGCACCAGGCATTCTGTAGGCATTAATTTAATCACTTCTTGCAACAATTCTAGGAGGTAGGTAATATTATCACTATCCCCATCTTAGAGATGAGAAAACTGAAATGCAGATAGATGAGGAGATTGCCAAGATCATTCGTTAATAAATGGTGGAATCGGAATATGATCCCACGCAGCCTGGCTCTAGAGTCATGGCATCAACAGTTACAACACGCTGCCTCACATCCACATAATGTCAGTGGCAAAAAAACTTCACAAAAAAAAAAACAACAAAAAAAAACCAGTAGAGATGAGCGAGAGGGTGTTCAGCACAGGGTGCCCAGCAAACATCAAAGTGGTGCTCTCTTTTAAACAGAATGCATAATGGCCCTGATATGGTAACATTGTATCTTTATGCATGTTAATAATAAATAGCTAACATTGACGATCTCCCCATGTATGTTATCGCTTGTTGCGTAATAGCCCCAGACTTAATGGCTTGAAGTAATAAGCATTTATTGATACTCACTCACCTAGGGGTCATGCAGGTGGTTCTCCTGGAACAGGCTGGGCTTAGCCATGCATCTGTGGTCCACTTTGATTCAGGTAGACAGCTGTCTGGAGGTCGGCTGGCTACAGGCTGTGCTGCCTCAGTCTCCCTCACATGCACCATCTCCTCCAGCAGGCGAGCCCAGGCGTGTTCACACTGGGATAGCAGGGTTGCTTGAGAGACAGCAAACGAGCAGGGCATTACTTCTGTTGCATGCCACTGGACAGAACAAGACACAGGGAGTTCCAGGGGGATCAAGACGAAAAGATTCAAGGGAAAATAGACTCTACCTTTTGATGGAAGGAGCCGGAAAGTTGCAATGCAAAGAGACTCGGACATAGGAAGGATGGAGAATTGGGAACATTTTTGTTATCAATCAACCACAATACATGTTGGTCTGTTTAAGCCTGGCAGCAAACCTCTGATGTAGATAATATCACTGTACAGTTGTCCCTTGCTATGCACAAGGAATTGTGCAAAAATTTTTGGATTCCCAAGTCCTTTATATAAAACAGCCCCCAGAGGGCCAACTGCACTTATTTGGTAGCTGAATAAACAGTGGAGCCAATGTTGGCACCAGGAGTCCCCTGACACCAAAGCCTGCAAGGAGTGACAGTACATGCACCCAAAGCTCGCAGGGGAGGAAAGGCAGGGAGCAAGGACCCTCGGGTGCCTCAGTCTAGCAGAAGTACGGCCACGTGCTGTGGGGCACCGTAAGGCTGAAAGGTGAACAGGGCTCAGATCGAGGTACCTGGCAGGAGGAGGGGAAGGTGGCGAGAACTGTGAGTAGTGGAGGGTCTGCTGTAGTCCAAGAGAGAAATGGTAAGTGGCTGAACCAAGGCTGATACCAGGAATTTTGATTAGAGAAGAGAAGGAATGAGAGACAGTTAAGAGGTAGAGTGGACGGGACATGCCACCGGCTGGATGCTGACGGTCAGGGAGGGGGAAGATTTGAGTACTGTAAATAGATGGAGATGACATTCACAAAGTAGGCAGGTTAGCAGACAACAGGTTTGTGGGCAGCTGTGGGCAGCTGTGGGCAGGTGGCAACGACTCACTCACCACTTACTTACCTAACAAAGACCTTAGTGCCCACCATGGGCAGGTACTGCTCTAGGCACTCGAGATACGCCAGGGACTAAGCAGACAAAAATATCTGCCTTGTGGAGGTTTTATTTCAGTGAGGAGAGACCAGCAATGTACAATAAACAAAATAAAGAGGAAATTTTGATAGCGTGATAGGTTATAATTACTATGTGTATTAGTTACCTCTGGGTGCTACAACAAGTTAGAGAATGATGACTGACTTATTACAAATATTCATCACCTCCTGTTAGCTGTGGATACTCCATGGGTTATTTTATATAAATCTGTTAACCATCGCAGGCTTTTGATATTCCCCTAAACCCTGGATTTTAGTACTACTGCTAAATTCACAGTGGATTTGAGCTGTCTTTTGACAGATCAAGTTCCAATATTAAGTCGGGTGCCATAGAATAATAAAACATATTTAACAAATTTGATACAGCTATTAGACAACATAACCAACAAGAAGACACATCTCTGCTGAACTGAAGCATCAACTTTATTATTAAGAGCTAGAACCATGCTGAAGAAGTGGCCAAACCTGTCGGGTGGTTATACACAGAAACAGAAGTTCTGTGTCAGTCACGCCAAAACGAAATGTCATTGTATCTGGTAAACAATTTTTAACGTTGAATTGAAACTGCAAATCAACCACGCCCAGTCAGTCAAATCCATTGACTACCTGAGTACATAATTAGTAGCCGATTTCTCTCCACGGGCATATTTGGTCTCGTGTTGGCCACAGGTTTATGGTAAAGATGGCTACTTGGAAACTCCTGCCATTAAAATATTTCAGACTTTTTCCACATTTTATGAGGTGGCAGTCCCAGTTATAGACATGTACACAAGTGTATGTAAAGACTGTGGTCTGTTTGCCTCTCCACATCCCAACTTCTCTCTAAGTACCGCCGTGGTTCATGTTATCAACCGAATGTTTGTGGCCCCTCAAAATCCATATGTTGAAATTCTAACCTCCAATGTGATGGTTTCAGGAGCTTAGGTCTTTGGGAAGAGTACTCATGGATAGAATTAATGCCCTTATGAGAGCTGACCAAGAAAGCTCCCTTGTCCCCTTCCTGCCATGAAACCAGACCCCCCACCACACATCAAATCTGCCAGCACCTTGCTCATGGGCTTCCCAGCCTCCAGAACTGAAAGAAATAATTTGTTCTTGCTTATAAATGTCCCAGTTTATGGTATTCTGCTACCGCAGCTCAGTCAGACTAACACAGCCCACTTCTCGATAAAGGTGATGAGGTTCACTTCCTAAGATGCAAAGCAGGCTTCCATCAAAGGATGGCCTCTGCTCCACCTGCCTGGGGCTTACCTTAGGCAGCGGTCCTCAACCTTGCTGCTTCCTAGACTCATCTGGGAGTAACTGTGGAACATCAAAGTCTGTGCCTTCCCTGGCCAGTTGACTCTGACACTCAGGGTTGGAGGCGAGGGCAAGACTGAACTCCCCAGGTGAGTGTGAAGCAGGAGAGGGTTGAGAACCACTGATGTAAAGCATATGGAGCCCCTGTTTCGATCAACATCATGGCTAAGGTTTTAACCGTAATTCGACAGTGATCCATGACTTTTCAAAAGTTGACTCTAGATATTTTGTATTTAATAGAAACTGTATTTGATAGAGACTGTATTTAATAGAGACCGTCTGATAATGATAATGAATTGGTCATGACGGAAGCCACCATTTACAGCCACTGCACTGGATGTTGTACGTCTTCCTATGTAATCCTCACAGCAGCCAGCAAGGTAGCTGTTTACTGTCCTCATCCTATGCATTAAGAACTTGGAGTTTGGAGAAGCAGCTTGCCCCCGGTCATACAGTGACAGAACTAAGACACAAATGTGTGTGGGTCAGATTGCAAAGCCAACACATCCACAGGAATGCAGTCCAGGGCTCCGAGTGCCATGGGTGTCTTGCCCAGGGTTGAGGGCTTTTCAGATGCAGTGACTTTAACCTGTAGCCTGGAGGATAAGGTGAAGCCAGAGTGGGAAGGCCAGACAGGGGTCCTGAGAGAGGGAGACGGGCATTAGAGAGGGGGCAGAGTAGGAGGGAAAGAGTGTTCCTGGTGGGGGGAAGAGCATGTGCCAAGGCCTGGAGGTGAACCAGAATATGCTGCTGATCCAGGAGAGAGTGAATGTGGGATGTGCCCACCTGGCTCAGGTGGAAACGACAGAGCATTGGCGTGAACACGTCAGAGGATCTATGGAAAAGACAGCACATGGTGAGTCCTGTAGGAAAAATACTCACAATCAAACAGCGATGTGGGAGAAGCTCATTGCAGAAATTGGAGAAAGAAGATCCTGTCGTTAAGACCATGCAAGGTGTTGTATCTCCTAAGATAATTGCCACCTTCCGTTTTAGAAATGGATCAGACTCTATCTGCTGCAATCATTTCATTTAGTTGAAGAATTTAAACCTCAAAGGGGGTTAGCGGCTTGTCCAAGATCCTGGCAGCTGCCTAAATAGCCCCAAACTGGTCCTGGGGTGCAGGGAGTTTGATCCCAGAGCAGGTCTCTGTCATTTTGTCCCACTTGGAGGTAAGTCATCAGAGAGAATTGAAATCCTTTTGTTTAATTTAAGTGGCAAAGGATAACGAAGAAAAGACACAGCTGCTTGCTTTTCCAGAGCCCCCTCCCCTCTGACATGGCCAGCTCTGCCCTTGGTGGTACTTTACCCAGGCACCCAAGGCAACCACTGAGCACACACATTTGTGTGCATGTGTGTGTGAACACTGTTGGTAGGAAGAAGATGCATGGGTTTATCAAGTGGATTTCCATAGCTTTCGAAGGGTCTCTGGCTCCCAAAGAGGCTTTCCAATGACAAAGTGTTTTCATTAAAAATCCCAGGAGGTCCAGTGTTTTTCCTAAGCCCACATATTCAGTACTGTTGGGTAGTTTTATTTAACAGCATTTTTGCATATGGTTTTGCCAGTGTAAAGCTGGCTACGTCTATACACACAAAATAGTCCAAGGACTTACAGTATATCACCTAGGATTCTAAGGCCTTTTTTGTGTCATTGTATTAAATATTTAATCTCAACAGTACTCTGTGAGGTAGCGTTATCATTTCCACATTACAGAGAAGAAAACTCAAGAACAAAAAGATTAAGTTCCTTGCCCTGAGTTGGTGGTTCTCGAAGTGTGATTCTTGGAAAAACAGCATGAGCATTACTGGAAAGTGTGAATTATTAGCCCCACCCCAGATCTAGTGAATCAGAAACTCTGGGGGTAGAGCCCAGCAATCCTCATTTTAGTCTCTGTTAGGTGATTTTGATGCCCCTCATCATCCAGTTTGAGAACCACAGTCCTAGGGACTCTTCTTAGATCATGAAACATTTTATTTACTGCTAAATGTAGTAGCATTGTCCCAAATCATACGGCTAGTAAATGACAGAGCTGAAATTCAAGCCAGGGAACCAATTACTGCTTTACTCTCTCTGATTTAAACAGTGTAGACGTAGACAGTCTAACTAGGTTATTCAAGCCTTAATCCCCATTGGGACTTAATTTTATGACTCTCATTGATCAAGTAACCCTTGGGGTCAAGAGCCTCTGCCCAGCTGTCCCTGTTGGTTTATTTTGCACCACTGCCTTTTCAATATGGGTGTTCAAACTCTGGTGAGCTCCAGGTCTAAGCTCTATAACTTTAGGTAATGTTTACCAGTGTTAAGGAAAGGCGTTTAGGTCCTAACTCCAAACCCACTGGTTAAAAAAAAAAGTCATTTTTAATCAATAGAGCAAATCATCTTTATAAAAAAATGTACTGTTATAAGAAAAACCTGTAGGAGCATTTCACAAAGGTAGCCAGAACCTCATGTTAAATGTTTCCCTGGTACGATGAGGCACCATATTGAAAGATGAAGCTGGGACTGGGTGTGAGTGATGACTTTAGATTCCAAAGCTAACCACAATAGCTGGAAAAACCCTGTCCAAACTAAAAATGTAAAATACACTGCATGTACCCTCAAATGGCACTCTATGTTGCCTTAAGCCTTGGCTTAATCTCTTTGACTTGACCTCTTTCCTACAAACTCAGTCTGAGGTCTTGAAAATACACAACACAGCTGCAAGGCCGAAAGAACAAGGCTCAGAAATAACGACTCGAAAACGGAGTAGATTACCTCCCATTTTCAGTTTATAAGTTTGATAAATCCGCTAGCTTTTTGTATGGGAAAGAACACTTCCAGCAAATTCCAAACAACTCGCAAATCAGCTCATACATAACTTACTGTTCCGAACGTGGGTTACACAAGAGGAGCCATCCAGTGCAGGACAATCTGGAGATGGCAGACGCCTGGGAGGGAACCGCCTGCTACGCAGTGTGAATTGCCTCATAGCTTGAGATTGGCAGGCCCTCCAGATCAGGGAGTGGGAGCAAAACATTTTTTTCTTTTATTAATAAGTCCCATTAAACCCAGTTCCAGCTTTCGATCCTCCCTGCCTTTAAGGAGTGTCACCCAGCACAGTGACACAATGTTCTGCTTGTTTACATTACCACACAGGAAGTACAGTGGGGAAATGGGCCGTTCGTAAAAAATGAGTTCAGACACTTGGTATAGACGTGACAAACACCGAGCTGATTTCCACGTAGGGCACTCTGGTCTCATTTTATGTGAAAATAAGGTAATAAAACACAATAAGACAAAAGGAGATATGGGACTCCATTTTCAGCTTTTTAAACAAGGCAGACATACTGACATGCTGTAATAAATCACCCCCACAGTGGAGGGTTTTTTTAATATTTTAGTATTTGTGTGTTTGCATGTGTGTGTGTGTACATACACCAGAGCTGTCTGGAAAGTATCCAACAGTTGTTGGATACTTTCTGGACAGCCCGTGTGTGTGTGTATGTGTGTGTGTGTGTGTGTGTGTGTACAGAGAGAGACAGAGAGGTGTCTCTCCACACATTAGTATAAAACTTGGATTTTTCCACAACGCAATGACACCAAAAAGACCTAGGCAGTGTCTACTCCATAGTGATGGGTGTTACAGTGTGATTTGCACTTAGTGGAATTAGAACAGGTATCATTCGATATTAATTACTAACCTCAAATTAGAATATCTTAAAATAAACTTATCATGTGTTGACAACCAAAAAGATACAGTGAAGAAAAAATGAAACTATACGTAGAATAGTTGTAAGGTAAAAACTTTACCAGTTAATTTTCTCTTTTAAGAAAAATCAGTTCTGTGCTTTCTCTCTGTACACAGGTACAGACACAGACGTGTAAATACACGCACACATGTACACACGTGGAGAGACTGCTTCTCACCCGGGAAGAGTAACATTGTCCTCCATTTAACTGCCATAATCATTGCATGATCAGGTGAATAGTTGGAAATATCTCTAAGTAACCAGCAGGACCAGGGGAGGGAACCCCTCACCCCCGCGGATGCTGAAGATTTGGGAAGTGTTTTCAACACATAGCCAGCCGTTTGCATTTGGCAGCTCCATTTTAGATGAAAAGAGAGGAGAGAGTGAGAAGGGAAGACCCAAAGATGCGGACTCACAGGGCGAAGCAAGGGAAACACAGAGATGAATTCTCAGACCGTCTGTGTCTGACACTGGGGCTGTTCTCATCCCTTTCTCTTTGTCCCAGTGAGACCCTGGTGCCTTGTGCATTCTCCCCAGTTGTGGGATTTCAGCTGGGCTTTGATGCCATGTGAAGAAACAAGCCCAGTCCAGACCAATACAAACTTACTCATACCACTGTCTTCCCACTCTCCCAACCCTGCCTGCCCTAGCCTTGGCTTCCAGTGGCTTCGTAATCTTGATTTAAATCACCCTAAATCCCATCTTCTCTTCTACTTGATCCTAATGACTAATCTGTTCTTCTGCCAAGAAGAGATGACACTTCCTGTGGTCAAAATTAATTCATTCCACCGATATTTATTAAGCATCTTCCATAAAGTAGACTTTGGGCAAGCAACTGATACAATTGTTGCCCTTGTGAAACTCTCACAAACACAGAGCTCTGTGGCTCCACAAAATACAGACAGCACAGCTGTTCTCATCTGAATTTAGAATGTATATTCTCCAAGGACCAGGGCCAAAAAACAAATTGTTTAATGCATTCATGTACCCAGTGAACTATACTGGTTGAGAAATAGTCATTTAGTTTACCAAGCCCTATTTAATGCAAAGATTTTGGGGAGAAGGGAGGAAGAAGTTAATTTATGTTTAATTCTGTCTTTCAGGCTCGTCTGACTATCAGAATTCATTTTTGGATCTAATCACAGAACAAACTTGATTATAGTGAACCCAAATTGCCGAATCCGATTTTTCTACCCAATAAGTGCAATGGAAATGGGATCTCTTCTAAAAGTGAAAACCACACTCTCATGCCAGAATTTTAGGGAAATGAAGTTTGACTCTAGTGACTATTAATATCAGGGATAACTATTTCTTACTTGTTGAAATGTCTATCTCTAACTCTAAGATATTTGCTTTAAAAAGGTTTTTCTTTTTAAAAAATACGTTGAAGAAAAAACAAAAATAAAATAAGTCTTGTGTTAGGGTTGAGATGGTTCAGGTACTTATGTTTCTTTCTCCAAAAATAATCATATTTCATAGTGAAAAACCACACAATAGTTTTTCATCATGTGTTTATACATTCCCTTCCTTCTCTGTTCTGAACAAGTTGTATAAGCTCACAAAATAAGAGTGTGTTCTGTGTCTTGTTCATGCATTTTTTGTTCATTTGGATGGTTTTGATTTGTTTTCATTGTTGCTCAGTTGAATAACATTATAATATCATAACATTTTGTAGGAAAGTCTTCCCAGATGAATGAAATCTTTCTGAAATCCTAAAAATCTTACCTTTGCCACGCTAGACTTACTGGCATGAAGAGTGCTCAGCTTCCTGCCTCTGACCCATAATTTTATATGTGAAAGTCATCATCAAAGCTTGCAGGACAACTTGTGTTGAGCATTTCCAGATACCAAACCTCCCCTCTGTTATTTCAAACAGTCAACAGCTGCTCAGCCTGCTGTTCCCATCACCGCTCGTGATTGCGTTAGACAAAAATCCACCTTTAAAAAAACGGTGAAAACTGAGACGAGCAAAGCAACCATTGGCAGCTAAGAGGCATTCTGCTGTTATCACCCTCAGCTCACAGTCTTGGGCGTGTGCCCGGCGGGGACTGGATTCTCTGTACAGCAAGGGAGCAGCGTCTCAGCTGACCTGCTGTGAATGTCCCAAGTGAGTCACTGCCGTTAACTCCATGAGCGCCACTTGCTGTCTACTCGGACATTTCTGAACAGCTGCATGGCCCTGCTGCTGGCTTCTAACTGGAAATATGGCCCAGTCTGACTCAGTTGCAGAAGGCAGGAAGGGGGAGGGGAGGGAAGGAGAGAAAACACACAGGCCCACTTTTAAGCACGGTCGATGACTTTGTATTTTTCCAGTGCTTGGGGGAAAAATAATTGCTGGAGTATAAGAAATACCAGACACAATTGGTTATATTCACTCTATTTTGTATCTTAATATTGTCCTCATAAAGTTGGATTGGGGTCTTGTGTTAAAATTCTGTGCTGCTGTGAAAGTTGTAGTCCTTAAGAGGTCATCCCATTTCCCCATTTGTGTTATTTTTTTTTAACGTATCCATCTTATTTTCCAAATGTAAAAGTGAATATTTCCTTTATTCTAAACACATTTTTCATAAAATTAAAAAGCCATTTTGAGTCAATCAACATTTTTGGGGCATTTGCTAGAGAACAGGCTTCTGGGCTAGACATTAATGAGGATTCTGAGAACTATCAGACATGATCCATGGATTCAAGAATTTATAATAAAATGAGGAGAAAAGTCCTATTCAAATGGATGGCCCAGGGGCAGTATGACAGAATGTGCACGGGTGTCAAATGCCTGCTACAGCTCCTAGGACCTACAGGAACTCAGAGAAAGGCCCTGGGCTGGTAGTTTTAAATCTGGAATGATGGTAACTGATATTAACAACTGAAATTAAACTGACTTTATAAACACGGATGGTGTGTCATAGCTGGGCACACAGCCCAGGTGTCTAAGTTAAAGACTGAAATATGCTCACATGGCCTCAGTATTTCATTTCAGGGGAAGTCCGTGATTTATGTGCATTGTTTGGTGCATAAGCACATGTATACCTTTTTAAAAAACATTCTTATATTACTGGATATACTGAAGAGGAGACCGTGTACTTGTTCTCCTGGGATCGTTTATTAACTGTTGTGTAGACAGTGAACAAACATGCATACAGCTATCCAGGTTTCTGGGGCTTACCAAAAGGAAGATAAATAGATGAAATGGGATAAGAAGAGTTCTTTAATTTTGAAAATTCCCCCTACCCACTATTTTTATTTCTTGAAAAGAGATTTCAGAGGAAACTAAAGATAGATTAATTCTTACATTTTTTGTGACGATAAAAATGCAGTTAGAGATTTGTAGATTTTCCAACACGATCTCGACATTTATAAAGATTTTTTCTGAATGGTAAACATAAACATGTGATTCTATGATCATTGATGTTTTACCTCTCTCTACCTTATTTACTCCACTTCATTGTAGTTTCGGGTTGAAGAGAACGTGTTCTCCAAATGATAGGACAATGCTTGCTACTGAATGTATGCCTATACTCAATTAATCTTAAAGTCATCAGTTGAAATTTAACCACAAATCTAATATAAAAAAAAAAGCTCAAGATTTTAATCCTGAGAACACTTGAAAATGTTAAGAAATAATAGGTCCATCATGCAATCCTCAATAATAACTGTGGAAAGGATGTTAATTACTTTCTAAATGTCATTCATTCAGTATGTTCATACTGAATTAGCAAAAGAAATATCTATTATCTCTTAATGGTTACGGAGACAAATAAATACCATATTGCTGAAATAATTAAGTCCTTAAAAAAAAAAAGAAAGAAAGAATAGATCCAAAAGAAATGCTTTGATTTAGGGCCATAAAACCAACCAGCAGTTTTCTCCATGATTTCCCAATTCATATCTAAGACTGTTTGAATAATTAATAAACTATCATCAGTTTTCCCAAGACACCAAAATCACACTTAATTATACGTGTGATGTATCCAGATTTGGGTATAATCAAGTGTGTCTTAGACCTTATCTGTGGGCTCGAGGGGAACAAAAGGGCTTTTCTCCAAGTGAGGAGGTAAGCCAGAAAGGGAATCCTCTCTAAGGGGAACTGAGAGCCGTGTGGTGCGTACGGGCAATGGATGCAGTTACAAGCTGATGCATGAGTAATCCTGCTCTAACACCACGGTGCAGCGGCAAACACAGAAACAAGAAAGGGAAATAAGAAAAATGGATTCTATAGAAAAATGTCTTAAGACAACAGTTCATTCTACATGGGTGAGGGGATATTGAGAGGGATTTCCAAAGGGAAGGTAACAATTGAGCTGGGTTCTCAGCGTGTCTTCTCCAGGCTGATCTGCACAGAGAGTGAGAGGGAATTACAGCCAGTGAGAGCGGTATTCATCCTACAAGTACTTGCTGAAGTTCCCATTATGTGCTGGGTGGTATTCTGAATACTGGAGGCAGCATCGTGAGCAAAACCAAGCCCTACACTCATGATGCCTGTGATCCCCTGTGCATGACACAGTAAATATAAATGAATGAATGAAGAAATAAATTAGATAAATGAAATCCAGGTCTATATTCTAATGTCAAACAGTGACAAGAGAAATAATGTAGGGTCATGTGATATTATTTGCAAATATGTGGAAGTGTAAAAATGTAGATGACTTTCATTCATCAGCAAGATCTGATTGTCTTTAAAGCTCAGTATGCTTAGCAGAAGTGGAGGTGAGATGGGAAGAGAAAATGACTAGAGAGGAGGCAGAATATTCCAATTTCAAATCTGATTTTATAAGCCCTGCTGTGAAGTATGGGGTTTCTTTTGTAGCCGTGGAAGCATTCTTAAGTAGGGAAATGACACAATAAGATCTCTTTTTATATAGATCACTTTCATGGCAGTGTTGGGTGAACCACTCTGG
The DNA here is from genome assembly GCA_963574885.1 of Lepilemur ruficaudatus. Lineage (NCBI taxonomy): Eukaryota > Metazoa > Chordata > Mammalia > Primates > Lepilemuridae > Lepilemur > Lepilemur ruficaudatus. The sequence goes on along the minus strand of CAUYRT010059694.1, from coordinate 36,988 downwards.
AGGTAGGGGCCCCGGATAGGAAGCTGGTTGCTGTGTCCTCCCAGTGGAGTTGAAAGGACTCTACACAGGCTACCATGTGTCTGGTAATCTAAGCTCTGGAGAGGAGGACTCCTAGACCAAGTGAGTCATTCCAACTACTTCGCCCGGTTGTGATTAACATGTCCATTGGTCCTGAATTGAGGGGTTGCTCCTAACTCCCTACTTTACTTGTCTGGAATTTCTGCTTCTGGTAATGGCAGAGTAGCTGCTGTCAGACAAACTGTATCACAAGCAGCAACTGTGAACTTTGGACAAATATAAAAATCAATTACTGAATACACTGAAGAGAGACCAAAGGCAGGCAAAGACTGAGAGGGAGGCAGTCGATGCTTGGAAGAAGGAAATAGCAGTGATAAGTTTTCTGCTTTTTACACTTATAGCCAGAATTAAAAATTGGATAAAAAGCAATAGTTTTACAAGCCTGAAGAACCAGAAAACACATTTTGGGAGGATTAAACAGGACAGAAGGCAGGCAGAGAATGATATCCAAAATTTCATGCAAACCTTCTGCCCAGAGTTTTGGATGAAACTGGAACTACAGGGTAGACTCCTAGGAATGAAGCTGAGATTAAAGAACTGAACATAGATTTCAGCTCCTGCCCACCACAGAGATGAAAAAATTTGGAATTCAATTCTGATCGACTTCATTTTCTGCTTGAAACAAAATAATCAATACTCTTTGGAAGAATATAACAGAATTCAGAGTCTCTAAAATACATCACTCACAATGTCTAGGATTACTAGATATACAAGGCAAAAACTACTAGATATACAAAGAAAAAAGAAAATATGACACAAATCCAAGAGAAAAGTTAATAATGAAATCTGATCCTGAAATGACTCCAATATTAGCAGACAAGGAGTTTAAAGTAGACATTTTAACATTGATTTAAAATGTTAAAAAGTGTGTAATAAATGAAAAAATGCTAAATAAATCTCATCAGAAATACAGAAACCATACATAATAGCCAAATAGAGAACCCAGGACTGAAAAATAGAACACCAGAAATAAAAAATTAACTGAATGGGCTTAACAACTAGGAGATGACATAAGAAAAAATAGTCAGTGAAGTTGAAAAAAGATCAATACAGTCATAAAATCTGAAGAATAAGGAGAAAAATAGACCAGCCTGTGGGAAAATTTCAAAAGTCCTAAAATCCATGTAACTTGAATGCTACAAAGAGAAGAGAGGGAAAATGGGGCAATTTTTTTTTTCTGTTGAGACAGAGTCTCACTCTGTCACCCAGGCTAGAGTGCCGTGGCATCAGCCTAGCTCACAGCAACCTCAAACTCCAGGACTCAAGTGATCCTCTTGCCTCAGCCTCCTGAGTAGCTGGGACTATAGGTATGCGCCACCACGCCCAGCTAATTTTTACTATTTCTAGTAGAGACAGGGTCTCACTCTTGTTCAGGCTGGTCTCAAAAGGGAAAAACTTTTTTGAAGTAAAAAAAATGCCTAAAATTCCCCTAATTTAGTGAAAGATATCTACAGATCCAAGAATTTCAGAAAATTCAATCAAGATTTAATAAAAACTATAGTAAAACCCATTATGGTAAATATTATAACTATAGTAAACTTTAGTATAATAAAGTAATATTTACTAAAGTAACTATAGTAAACTTTAGTATAGTAAAGTAATATTTTACTATAGTAAAATATTATAACTATAGTAAAACCCATTATGGTAAATATTATGGTAAATATAAAAAAACCAAAGATAATGAAAAATTCTTAAAGTAGCCATAAGAAATGATACACTATATTATATATATGTGTGTGTGTGTGTGTTTGTGTATACATATATGGGACAAACAATACAAATAATTGCTAACTTCTCATCATCAGTAACCATGGAGGCCAGCCTGAAATGGATTAATATCATTGAAGTGATAAGAGAAAAAAAAAAAAAACAAAACTTCAAGTTAGACTTTTATATACAGTGAAAATAATCTTCAAGAATTAATGTAATGTAAGGACCTTTTCAGATAAACTAAAACTAAGATAACTTGTTGCCAGCGGACCTGTACTACAAAATATGCTGTAGGAAGTTCTCTGAGTTGATACCAGATGGTAAGTATGTAGGTAAATAAAAAAAGACTGTATAAATCAAAAAATTATAACTTTGTATTATGAGATTTATAAGGCATATAATATATATGACAACTATAGCAAAAAGGATGGGAGAATGGCTAAATAGATTCATATAATTGCAAAATTTGCATATTTTACATGAAGTGGCACAATACTAGCTTTAAGTGGACTGTGAAAATTTAAGAACATGTATAGTAGTCCTTAGAGAAGTAACTAAAAATGTAATGCTGAAATGCCAATACATAAATTAAAACCAATTCTTATATATAGTTAGCTCCAAATAAAGCAGGCATAAAGCTTCAACTTCTTGCTCTGTATGTACTTCCTGGCGATTTTATTTACTACCATTGACTCAACTGCCACCTTTAAGATGAGCTACAAAATGACAAAGCCCATACCTCTATCTCTGGTCTACATCTCTCTCCTAAGATCCAGACAATATGTCTAACAAAGAGGCAAAAATGGGAGTCCCACTGGCTAGACACAGTCTTTCTATTTACTTCAGGGTGTTTGGAATCCACATTTCCAAAGTCTTTCGGGAAAAAAGTGAAGATCTGGAAGAGAGATCCTGAATTCCTACAGCAGCCGTTGGCCGAAACCCTGTACCGACTCTACTCTTTAGTCTGGGCACTTGCTGATTCCCTAATCTCCACCACTCCTTACACACTGGGTCTGTCTCCTTTACCCAGTGATGACTACTGAATGAGAAACAAGTGAATGCATTGTGTCATTACATCTGCCGATAGGAACGCTATCAACCTTGTCATGTCGGCTGCGACTGGATTAGCTTTTTATCAACTCAGCCACGCTGACCTGAGTTTGAAGTCAACACAAACCCTTCTCATAAGGAAGGTCAGTGTAAATAAGTCTTTCCATTTTATATCTGGTTGCTTTTCTGAATCCCAGTGCAGACTTTCCCAGTTATCCCCAGTAGATTTCATCTCCCTGGTTTCAACCCATTGTCACCGACAGTTAAGATAATTTTAGAATCCTGATTTGGTCATCTGCAAGAGTAACTTTGCTTCTTGATTCTATGTCATTCAGAAATCTGACATTACGCCTCCTGCATTTTTCAATTTAAATGGAACCAGTCTTTGGTGACAAAGTAAGTGATGTCTGATTAGTGCCATTTTGATATAATTCAGCGTAGGAACAAGTACTCTCAGATGATAGTCTGTCCTCACCTGAAGCTAAATCAATGTTCAGACAGCATGACTTTATGATTGATATTTCTTATTCATGTTTTCTTGTGGACCCTAGTACTTCTGTCTTTTGACAAATTTTCTAATGTCCCGAACACAAAGAATACGAGTAGATAGCGTCAGGGAGAGAACAATAGATGAGCAGGAGGGAGAAATTGGAGGTGTGGGTTGGGCTCTCGTTGGTGCTCAGACTTAGGCGGCCTCCGTGGGACTGTCTGATCCAAGGTTTCACTGATTCTTGCCCCTGGGAAAGTGGGCATCTGGGAACAGTTCACAAATGTTTTCGAACCCCTCCCGTCTTCTTCATCATAAAGAAGAGCATTCATTGAGCTTTCTGTTCTTTTTCCTGGCACCTTTTGAAAGAAAGGCAAGAATTAATATGCATTTGGGAAACAAAGGTTGCCACATACATATTCAGATTGTCGAACTATATTCAGGAAAATGAATGATTTTGGCGCATATGTGTAAAGGTCTTGGCTCTGTGCCCTTTTGCCATGAGTAGAGACCTGTTTCTCAGCTGAGCCTCTGGTTCTGGAATGAGGAAGACAATCTTCGTAATTTAAGAAAAACTGAAGAACTAAAGACAGCTGAAAATAAGGACCTTTCACCTTGAGCCAAGGATTACCTGCTTCAGTAGCATGAAAGAACAGCCACCTTTATCTCCAGCTCGTCCAGGAGGCTCGGAGGGTTTAGGAACAGCATCCCTGAACTAGGGGTGGTGTCTCTGGCCTGTATAAAAGATATGTAAATGGGCTGCTGTTATTCCTTCCTTCTTTAAGTCCTTAACTCTGACTACCAATGTTAGCGTGTTGTAAGAGAAATCAAAAGAAACCGGTTTAGAGGTTTCAGACATTATGTCTTTGATGTCTAAGGAAAGCGTCCCAAACTATTTAAAGCATTACATTGTGTTTTTTATTGAAATATAAAATATACCGCAGAAATCAGCCACTAAACCACAAAAGGTGCATCAATCCCTACAGAGATTGTTTAAAAAGAATGTAATCAAATGTAAGAAATAACAATAAAACAGCGTGTGCGCAACTCTTCTCATCTTCAAAGGACTTTACGAGCATTCCCTAACTAGTGCTCACGGCTCATCACTCACATGGCAGGTGTGTGCTATCCGTCCCATTCCACACATGACGAGTCACGAAAGGTGAATGGGCCGCCCGATACGGTGGTAGCAGATACCCCTGATACAGTGGGTATCAGAGCTGACACAGCACCGGGTGTCCAGATGTCCTTGCCGTGACCACAGAGAGATTGTCCTGCTTTCTGGAAGCACCAGCACCCCAGCTTCCCTCTCCAGCCTGCTTCCGCCACTCTTTCTCCCTGGGCTTGGAAATCGCACTCATTTCCAAAGCCCAACTATTTTCCGCACGTTGTGCCTCTGAGACTCAGCTGGAATTTCTAGCTGGCCCTAAATCTCAAGTGTTAAGAACCACATTTCCATCTCCTCTCTCGACCATTTCCTCCATTCTGCCAGATGTGCCCAAAACTTATTTTCTTCATAATTTAATTTATTATTTCCCCCAGACCTTGGGATCTCCGGCTCTTTACCTCTGCTAAATGTACCAGCGAATTCCTGGACTCAAAACCTGAGGTTATCCGCAGATGCCCCCTGTTCCTCCTCTCTCACAGGGATAGTGTCCTTGTCCTGACCACGACGGGCGATGTGACTTCAGGTCAGTTTCTTAGCCTCCCTGAGCTTCTGTTTTCTCTCCGTTAAATAACAATAACAACATTAGATTGTTGTGAGAATTAAATAAATCACAACAGCGTGTATGGCACGTAATAACCACACAACAGGTGTTAATTAATTACCACCCACATGTTTCACTCTCGAGTTTCCTTTTCTTTAACCTGGCCAATAGCTTAATTCTTTCCTTCTTTGTCAGGCAATTTTTAATCACTTGCTATTATGGACTGAATGTCTGTCTCGCCACAAAATTCCTATGTTGAAGCTCCTTAACCCCCTGTGTGACTACTTGGAGATGGGGCATTTAAGGAAGTAATTAAGGTTAAATGAGGTCATGAGAGTGGGGCCCTAAGCCAGTATAATTAGTGTCCTTATAAGAAGAGAAAGAGAGGCCAGAACTTGATCTCCCTCTGCATGCGTGCACTGAGGAAAGGCCAGGTGAGCACACAGCGAGAAGGTGGCCATCCGCACACCAGGAAGAGAGCCCTCACCAGAACCTGACCTTGCTGGTACCCTGATCTTAGACTTCCAGGCTCCAAACTGGGAGGAATAAATTTCTGTTGTTTAATCCACCCAGTCTGTAGTATTTTGTTATGGAAGCCCCAGAAGAGTATCACAGTTCCTAAGAGGTATCTCTTCCTTTATTATCTCCTGTGTGACGGCATTGATACTTAGCTATATAATATACATTCTCATTCTTCACAACTGATAGAACTCTTGGAGTAGCAAAATGCCCAGTTAAAAAACAAACAAACAAACAAACAAACAAAAAAACCACTTCCCCACAATCCTTGCATTACCATCCAGGCTAGTCAATGATTTTAAGCAGATAACCAAGGGAAGGCACTTCCATTAAAAAGGGATTTATTCCATTGACATATGAGTTTGACCTTTACCTTTCCCCTTTTTTGCCTAAAATTCTGACGTGAGGTTGGGAGGTGGAACAGTTCTTTTAAAATCCTGAAGACTGAAGCACCCACTAAGTAAACCAGGTGGATTTAGGTCCTTGATATCTTCCTAGAATGCCAACTTACTTCTTGTTTCATTTGAAAAATAAATTATTTGTCTTTAGTCACATTCTGTTAGATATAGATGTTACAATCCTAACCCATAGGGCTTCCAAACTATTCTCCCTGTTACTGCCAGAAAAATCTTCCTGTAACAGTTTCCATTTGATGGCTCTCCTCCTCAAACCCCTTCACCAGCTTCTCATTGCACCCGGAATAAAGCCCAACCCCTGAGGACGACAAGAGGATCATCCGCCATGAGCCTGTCTCCTCCCCTCCACCCCAGCTCACATGATCTACAATGCCATCGAGAAAGACCATGCACCCCGGACACACCCAGAGCCTTCCCATCTTCTTGTCTTTGCCGACACTCTGCCCTCTGCCTGCAATGCCCTTTCCTTCATCCATATGCTGAGATCCTGCTGGTCCCTCCAGTGCCAGCTCAAATGTGGCCTTTCTCCAAGGTGGCAATGTTTCTTCTTATAAGGAATCTCCCTTATCTCAGGCCTTCCATGGTGCTCTGCTTTTAGCACGATCCCAGGCTGTTTCATACTCTGCTGGGAGTTAGAATGAACAGCACTGCAGACAGTCCAAGCAACATCTCATGGTGGTTGTGGGTGAGGGCTCAGGAGCCCCAGTGCCCAGCCTGGATCACCCCCATTGCACGATGTCCTTGGGCTCAGGCTCGGTATTCTCTCTTTTTAAAAGATCTACAAATTGGGGTAATGAGAGTACCTATTTCCTAGCATTGTTGCAAGAATTAAAAGAAGATACACGTGTAAAATGTTTACAGAGTGGTGCATAGTAATCTAAAATATTCTTTAATCTTTCTTGCCTTCTAGATGAGAAATTCTGCAGTAGCAATTACTGTCTTGTCTCTCTCTCTCTAAAGCCTCTCAGTCTGTAGCATGATGCCAGGTAGGCACACAATAAATATTTGTTAAATTAAATCAGTATTTTGAAATTTTCATCAGAACTCTATTTTGCACAATGATACATGGAATCAGATATGAAAACATTTGGACTAAACTTAGATCTCTTCAAGGTCTGTGAACCTATACGAATCTATGAAATTCTCATGTAAGAATTCCTTTATCTTTTTGTTCATATGTTCTTTATATTTCATTATATCTATTAATTTATTTTTAAGGCGTTCATCCATGCATTATCGCATTTGTTTGCTAAATTAAATCTCTGCAATAGGTACCTAAAGAAGGAAACCATTGTGTAAAATAGAGATTTGAGGTGCTGAGAGATGGTTTGGGTAGCAGGGACCTATACCCAGGGCTGAGGACTCCCCATCTACTGTCCTTTCAATTTAAATGAAGTCCTTTGAATAGAATAATGGCTTCAAGTAGTGGTGACCTCTCCAAACCTACAAGCCCCAACAGATATTCCCAGCAATGAAAACTTGGTCAAGGCTTTTCAGGTGTGAAAGGTACAATCAGATAAATTAACAGTGCCCGGTCAATGCCGCCAGATTTGACTGTGGAGTCACAAGGACATGGGTTCTATCTACCCAGGTGTTGGCACACTGCCTCAGTCTACTGATCTGTTAAATAGGGATCTTAATATTCACATGGCAGATTTCATGAAGGCCAAAAGAGGCAATGTGTACTATGTACATCACTTGGCACTATGGATGCTTGGTAAATGTTACCTCCCCACCCTCCAAAACCCTTGTAATTAGGGCATGTTCTTCCAAGATCACTACATGCATTGGTGTAGATTCTTCACAAAGCCAAGACACCTTTGTGAATATATGAAAGATGGAGTTACTGTATTAGTCAGGGTTCTCCAGAGAAACAGAACCAATAGGGAGTGTGTGTGCGTGTATACATCTATCTATCTATCTATCTATCTATAGAAAGATATTTATTATAAGGAATTAGCTCACATGGTTATGGAGACTGAGAAGTCCAAAATCTCCAGTGTGGCCAGCAGGCTGGGTATTCAGGAGAGCTGATTGTACAGATGAAGCCTGAAGGCCATCTGCTGGAGAATGTTCTCCTGCTCAGGGAAACCAGTCTTTTTGTTCTATTCAGGCCTTCAACTGAGTAGATGAGGCCCACCCACATTATGGAGGGCAACTGCCTCACTCAGAGTTCACCAATGTAAATGTTAATCTCATCCAGATGTTAATGTTAATCTCATCCAAATGTTAATCTCATCTCTCTCAACCCTCCAAGTTGACACATAAAATTAATCACAAATGCTATCATAAAAATGGTTGGTGATTAATGAGGCGAAGAGAATAATTTCAAGTTTTTTAATAAGTTGGTATCACTTGTAACCAATTGCTCCCTCTATAGAGAAAGATGGACGATGAACAACATATTGTTCACTTTATTACTGTGGGTTCTGGCAAGGATTAGCAACCCTGATACAAAATTTGAGATATTTGTGGCAATCTGTTTCTAGAAGTTTCTGAAGTTTCTAGAGATGATATGAGTCTGCTTGATACCTTTGTACAAATTCTCCTCTTGACAAATACTGGCAAGTGGAAAGCAGGCTGGATTTCTTTCTTTCCCCGTGGTACATAGAGATCTGGTGATCTCAGACCATTTTGTGTAGCTCATGTGTTCCATCATACCGTATACATGAACCGTGGCCTCAGATTACATTATTGTCTTAACCTATATGTTCCAGTGAGGATGCAAGATAATGGTGCACCATTTACATCAGAACAGATGTTGGGTGTACTGATTAACAAGCCAAACATAATAAACTAGGCTAAGTGAAATGGAATCTGTCCTTAACATCAGACAGGTGTTTGCCCTATGCTTCAAAATCCTGGGCACATTTCTCAGGAACCCGTGGTAGGGTCTTTAACCAAAACACCCAGACACCAAGTTATTTCTGTAGCAAAGCAAAATTCCTTACATGCAGTTTAAGTGAATTCATTTTATTCTGTTACAAATGCAAGGAAACAAAATGCCTTTTGCTCCATTAGGGCCACACTGTGAGTTTGAAGAATGTAAGAAACAGCAATTTGTGGTTAAGCTTAGAAGATGTAGAACATTATCCCCATTGGACGTCCTTCAGCCTTTTGACCCTTGACATAAATATCATAAGACAAAACCTACCCACCCTCTCACAACCATTGCTCAGGTGTGGGTGTGGGGGAGGGGTGGAGCTCTACCAGCCAGAGCTCAGCCCTGGAGATCACCTGGGCGGCCGTTGCTGCCCCCACCAAAACCTCCACCAATAAAAACAAGAACAGCACCTCCCATGCGTACAGTGCTTTGACTTTCAATAGGCTTAGCTCACGCTTTCATAATTACAGCTCTTGAACACTTGAGTGCCTGCAAAATAAAGCAAAGCAAAACACATGTGTGTGAAGCATTCATCATTCACATTTTAGAAACAAGGGGTCTGTGACTACAAGAAAAAGGGGATTTGCTGATGTGCCCACAGTCGCATCACGAGTGAGTGGCAGAGTTGGCTTTGAAATCAGATCCTCTTCCACATCTAACAATCTCTGGTCCAGATTCCACAGCAGCCACAAGAGGAGTGGGGTGGGTTTGTGCCTCCCTTTCTTGCTGACACACCCTCCTCCATCAAGGCTGCAGTCGAGTCCATTATCCCCGGACCACCTCCAGATGCCATGGGTTTGCAGAACAGAAGCACATCGTTCGATTGGCCGCTCTCTCAAACCCATCTGGATGGGCTGTGCCACCTCGCACTGCGGCCAAGAGCAAAGTCATCCACTCCCCCTCCCACGTGTCCTGCTTGGGTCCCAACACTCTTGTGCCTTCCCGTTTACCTAAGCAGCTTCCTGGATTCCCAAGAAGCATACAGAGCACTTTGGTCCCTCACTTTGTCTCACACGCTAACATCGACATGTTTCTGTCATATCTTATGTTTATTTAGTGCAATGACAATCTTTTCTCTTTTCTTTTTTTAATTTTTTTAATTTTGTTTGACATTTTCATGCCTTACCTATACGATTTCTGGTTAAACTCTACATACGTAGTTATTTGGTCTAACAACTGAAAATGAATATTTGTAGCCTTTAAGGAGCATTATATTTTTCTGGTTGTTTTTTCAAGATTCCAAGACCCTCCTTGAATAATTGAAGAGGTATTCATATTTAACATGCAATAGTATTACTCAAGTATATTGAACAAAGCAAGTGTTGACATCGTTGGACTAGTTTTTTCTCACCCTACACCTACTCTTCACCCTATTGAACTTCTTCGCCTCTGAGTACTTCTAAACTGCCGAAGACATTTGCAATTCTAAACCCTGTTACTCACATTCACTGTTCCACTAAAGCAGCAGAAATGATATCAAGTAGATTTATACATTTTAAAGGCCAAAAAAAAAAAAAACCAGGTTGAATATTTTTTTCTTTTTAAAATATATCCAGTATGGCCACAGGTTTCTCAAGTAGACCACGTTTTGATTTTAAAAACATTTTTCCCTCTTGAGGGGGGGAAAAAACACACTGAAATATCTAGAACATTTTCCTGGCCCATTCTCTTTGCACAATACCCCATAATATTGTAAAGGATCGTAGGCCTAATTAAATACCCCCAACTTCTGTTGAGTACACACCCTCCAAACTCCCCAAACCGGTTAGGCATTATTGAGAGAGTTTTGCCATTCAAATGTTTTCCCAGTTGTCCTGTCTTGGTCACACCCACAAAACAAATGTGAACGTTCTAGAGCCAGCAGGGTGGGCAAATACAGCTCTGCTTCCAGCCAGCCTCTCCCAGGACAGGCATACACTTGGCCTGAAGCTGTTTTGCTGTTTTGTGCAAATGGAAGCCACTCAACTGCTTTTACACCTTATTTTAATGCCTTATTATTTCAAAGAGATCTCTGTTCTTATTGACAATAATTACTGGTAACTCCCCCGTCAAGTTCAAAGGCTTTTGTGATTATGAAACTTCTTCTAAGGACTAGCCGATTAATCCAGCTTGTTATTAAATTAGAACCATATTCTTGACCTGTTTTAATGGAGGTTTTATTATTGTTTTCCTAGTAAGCTTAACTATCACCTTGAAATCACATCAATATTTTCCTAATCTCTATTAGGAGTCTATGGTTGCACTCACTGTTAGATGGGCATTTAATGTCTCCTATAATCTGGCCCCAAATTATCAAACTCATGTTCAACTTCCTGATTCTCCCTCTTCTACCCCCCAACACCCCCAATGCACTTGAACCCTCTGATCCAACGAGATAGCTTTACTCTGTGCTGTCTGAATACATGACATGTATGTATATTAGCCTCCTTGCCTTTACCCTGCAAGGAATGGCCTCTCCATTCCTTTCTCTGTCCTCCTCCTGCCTGCCTTGCTGAGTCTGTCCAGGGATCTCAAAAAGCACCCCTGACCCCTCCCACCCATGCAGCACCAGTGCGCAGTGCTTAGCACTAAATTAAGACTTAGTGTTTATCCCCAGATCCTGACATTGCAGCTAGACTATAAACTTCAAGAAAGTGGGGTTTGTTCCTATGTGTTATTGTGGCCTCAAAATTTGACAAAGGAGAAGGATCACTAGACCTGGCATCTAAGGAGGTGGCAGGTGGTGTACAGTTCTAGCTTCTGTTCTTTAGCCCTATGGTCTTGCATTAGTCACGTACCCTTTACTTGGTCTTAGTTTCTCATTCATATATTGGAGAAAACACTTTTTCCAACTACCTCACTGAATTGCCTCAAGGAGCAGACGTGTTGCTCTGGCAGAAAGCCCTGGAGCTGTCTTGGGTCTCCTCTATCTTCCTCTCTCTAATCCAAGTCATCTGTGAACTCTGCTGGCTCCCCCTCTGCAAGATGAAACCACTTCCCACTTCCTCCAACACTCCCTCCCCGGCCTGAGCCCCCAGCACTTCTCACCTGGATTGCTGCAATAGCCTCCAAACTCGTCTTCCTGCTTCCGCCCTTGCCTGGTGCCCCTACAATCTCTTTCCAAGTGATCTTTCAAAGCCTATGTCCAAGAGTGTCATTGCTCTGCTCAGCACTCCTGGTGGCCTGTGGTCTAGAGCAGGATGCAATGCAAAGTCCAGGGCCCCTCGTGACCATCCCCTCTCAACCATGCTCTCCCTCTCAAGCACGGCTCCAGCCACTGCCTCCTTCCTGCTCCTAGAACATCAGAAGCACTCTCCCCTCAGAGCTGGGATCTACTCTCCCTATGCCTGGTGGAGTCCTCCTACTCCAGGCAGTTGCAGGACCCTTTCTGACTTCTTTCAGTTCTCTCTGTGTCTTCAGGCCACTTTGACCAAGAGGCCTTCCAATTGGCCCTGTCTCAAAAAAACATCCTCATCCACACATTCCCTTACTGTGAGTCCCTCCTCTTCAGAGCTTTCATCACAAATGATATAACACGTATTTTCGTGTTTGTGTATGCAGTTTCTGTCTGTCTTCTACTAGAACATTAGCCTCATGAAAGCAGAAGCCTTGTTTTGTTCACTCTCATATCCCCAGCACCTGGAGAGTACCTGGAATATAGTAGGTGCTCAATCCATGCCCACCAAATAAGTGAACAAATGAATGAGTGATGATAGCAAGTTTATATGAAACTCTACAGTTTTAATCCATGGTTCTCTACCTTGGTTGTCCATTAAAATCTACTGAGGAATTTTAAAGCATGCTGATGTTCAGACCACACCCCCTAGACCAATTAAATCAGACACTCTCGGAATGAAGACCAGATATCGGTACTTTTTAAAAGCTCCCTAGATGTTTCCAATGTATAACTGAGGTTAGGAACCACTTACTCTCAAGCACATAAACTAGTGTTTGTGTTCTAATAGTGTTGGCATTCCCACCTAGCTCCCTGCTAGCAAAATGCCTCGTACATTTCAGTTGCTTCATAAATACTTCCTGATCAGTTGATCTAGGAAATGACGACCTTCAACGCATAGAATAGTTTGTTCGCTGGGAAAGCCTCAATACTGTTTCACTTGGTTGGATTTAGATCTCTATCTTGTTTGGAGAATGGAACCACAAGAATTGGGTAGCTACTCTCTGCACTGTACTCTGCCAGTTACTGAAGATACAAATCCCATTTAATACCCATGTAATGACGATAATATTTTTCATATGGTAAACCAATGTATTTTTTTTTTATTCCTTGCAAATCATTTTGCCCTGTGGCTCCCCACAGATTGAGTCAGAGGCATTTATTGCTTTGGGGGAAGGCAGATACTGGGTGAAACAAAGACAACTTTGTTCAGCTTTGAGGAGCAAACTAGATTTGTTAAGCTCTGAGGAGACAACAGTCTTGAAAGCTAAGCTGTAGAGAGAGAAAAGAATTTGATAAATACCCAAAGATTCCCTTTAAATAGAGATGAGAAAACTTGCAGCAATGACCAGTAGTTTCCCAAACTTTTTTATTTCAGGACCCCTTTGCAACATTAAGACTTGTTGAGGCCCCAGAGAACTTTCATTTGTTCATACAGGTTATATCTATCAATAGTTATCATAGTTATAAATTAAAATTGAGAAGTTTAAAAATATTTATTAATTCATTTTTATAATAAAATGTTAATCCCATTACATGTTAACATAAGTAACGTATTTTTGTGAAATAATTATATTGTCCAAAACATTGTATAATGACTTCTTTTCTTACATTTTTTGCAAATCTATTCAATGTCTAGTTTAATAGAAGACAGTTGGATTTTTATATTTGCTTTCGCATTCAATCTGCAGTTTTGGTTGAAATATATGAAGAAAATTCAGCTTCCCATACATATATAGTTCAAAAAGGCAAGGTATATTAACAGCCATTTTAGATTATTGTGGAATTTTTCTTTGATTTCACACCAAAACCATACCAGTGACAGTTCCTGAAAGTTTAGCTGCAATATGGAATCTGAAACTATCGCAGTGAATTTTCAAACTTTGCTGTATTAAACTTAATTGCTCCATCTTCTGCTTTGAATAGATCTTTTATTCATGTATGTTTTTGTAACATCATACATTAGCCATTTGGAAAACATTGGTTCACTAAGTTATACACAGATCTTTCAAATGTTGATACATTTCATTACTCAATATAAAAAAATTACGTTGGTTAATATCACCACCCATCTCATCAAAAATGTTTTTAAGCACTTGGAAGTAAGTTCATAGTGGCAGAAAGAAATCTCTAAAATCGTATTTTTCACTTGAAGGGTCAAATTTTCTCATTGGCAACAAAGGCTTGTGGCTGTTTTTTCTTAAAGTAACAGGCTTGTTTTAATCATTTTTGAGAAAACGTCTCCCAAACACCTAAGTCTGAACAACTGTAGTTTGTCTGTCAGTCAATCTTTCAAATAAGAGTTGTGTTCCATGAAAAAAGAGTCTGGTTTAGAATACTCACAACTTGCCTTTGTTCCTTGAGACAACCACTGTGGCCCAGTGGGGAGCAGAAGTGCTTTCCGCACACTTCCTGTCTTGTTACATAAAATATTAAAAAGATGTGTACTCAAGGTTTGAGATTTAATAGCATGAATAATTTCATTGCTTCCTCAAGTGCATTATTCAGAGAAACTGACTTTTTTTTCTTTTGCATTGTGAGTGGATGATGGTAAAGAATATGATGACAATGACGACCAGTAGTGTTTAGCGCCATAGACTTGATTGTTGCTAAGGTGCTAGCAATTTTACCCATCACTGTTTTTGCACTGTTAATGAAGAATGTCAATATATTTTTTAAAAGGCAAACAATGTCTCAGTATTTATTAAAATAGCTTTGCTCCTCATGGACCCTCTGCTAGGGTCTCAGAGACCCCCAGCAGTCAACATACCATACTTTGAAGATTCCCGCCCTAGTAATTATAGAAGATGTAGTACAAAGGAAGCCGCATTCCTTATAGGCTTCCGGAAGGAGGGAAGCACTTCTAGTCCCTTAAGGGTGGAACGAAAAGGAGAGAGGAAATTACTGGAAGGGTGGAGGCATAAGACAGAGGCAGAGTGCTTGAAACAAACAGAGAGATTAAGGAAGTTCCTCACGTAAGAAGCTTTTTTTCTCACTTCCCAGAGCATAACCCAGAAAAGTGTCAGCCTCCTGAGAAAAGCCTGATATTTCAGCAAGGCATGGCATAGGTCCACCACAGTGCTGCCCAAGATGTAGACTAAAAATGGCTAGCGCATGACATCATACTTAATAGGGAAAGACTGAATTCTTTTTCTGTAAGATTGGAAGCAAGGCAAGGATGTCTACTCTCACCACTCTTATTCAACGTAATACTGGAAGTTCTAGCCACTGCAATAAAGCAAGAAAAATTCATAAAAGGCATTTAGTTTCAAAAGGAAGAAATAAAACTACCACTATTTGCTAATGTGTACATGGGAAATCTCAGGGAATCTATCAAACACCAACAACAAAAAACTCCTAGAATGAAAAAGCAAATTAAGCAAGTTTGCCAGATATATAATTGACAGACAAAAATCAGTTGCATTTATATCTACTAAGAATGAACATGAAAACACTGAATTTAAAAACATGCTACCATTTGCAGTCATGTTAAAGAAAACTAAATACTTAGGTATAAACTTAACAAAACATGCATAGGATTCATATGCTGAAAATTACAAAATACTGATAAAAGAAATCAAACAGTGCCTTCATTTATGGAGAGACATATGGTGTTAATGGATCAGAAGACTCAACATAGTAAAGATGTTAATTCTCTTCAAATTGGCCTATAAATTAGATGAAATTCCTATTGAAATACCAGCAAGCTTTTTGTAAGCATAGACAACTTTATTCTCAAGATTATATGGAAAAGCACAAGTCCTAAAATAGCTAAAATAATCCTGACAGAAAAGAATACAGTGGGAAGAATCAGTATTTCACATTAAGACTTACATAGCTACAGTATTAAGACAATAAGGGGCAGACAGTGAAACAGAATAGGGAACCCAGAAATAAACCCATAAAAATATGTGCAACTGACTTTTTTAATAGAAAGTAAATTTCAAGTGTGTTAAAATATGCAAAATAACTAATAACGTAGTGAAGTACAGCAATTCCAATTCTGACCATCAGTGATTTTTAAAAATTTAAATGTAATTCACATACCAAAAAAATTCCCCTTTTAATGTATATAATTCCGTGGCCTTTATTATATTTATGAAATTGTATAACTATCACCACTATCTAATTCCGGAGCATTTGCATTACCCCAAAAAGAAACCTTGCACGCATTAGCAGTCACTCTCCGCTTCCCCCTCAACCAACCCCTTTCAACCATTAATCTACTTTCTCTCTGTGGGTTTACCTATTCCGGGCATTCATGTAAATGGAATCACACAATTTGTGGGCTTTTGCATCTGGCTTATTTTACATCATAGAAAGAACCCAGGAGGCAGCCCCTGGACCCAAAGTGGTTCTGACGCCCACCACTTCTACCCTAGTAATCATGATGATATACAAATCCACCAAGGGCTTTGATGGCCCTGGAAAGAAATTCCAATTTGACTGAACCGGAATCCTCAGAAGTTGCACCATTAATTCAAAAGTGACCGAGTTAACCTAAAAGAAAGTGTTTTAAGCCAGACATGTCTAAGATAATCCTACTGACCAGTTTGACTTTTCTTCCCCTTTCATGGGGGAACAGGGAAGCTCTAAAACAGAATGAGATCAGTTATGGAAAATAACGAATGCTCTATTTTGTTCTGAGAATCTGAGTCACAGCACTTAAGCTCCCGTCTTCTCAGCTCTTCACAACCCCTGTGTCGATGAGAAAACTGAGGCTCACAAGTGTTCAGCGATTACCCAATGTCACATGCAAATTCAAGCCTGTCTGCTTTCAAATCCTATATTCTTTCTGAGCAAAAGGCTGACGCTTGCCAATGAGATTAATATCAAAATTAGATGCTTTCCATAAACTCTAACTAGCAAGCATCATATACAATAATATCTCACACAAATGAAGCTCTGTAATTTTTATAGACTTATAAAAGCAAAATAGGACAATACAAAATTGTCTAATTTTCAGAAACTATTTCCCAGGAGCTTCTAAATCTTCCTACACGAAATTTGAAACTTTTTTTTTTAAAGAGGTTAGCATTTTAAAAACTACAACCAGTAGTCAATGAGCACATTACTTAGATGCTTCTTCATAATCAGCTAGTATTTATTGAACATTTCCTAGGTGCCGGGCCCTGGGATAAGCACTCTCCACGTATCATCTCATTCCAGTTTCATGAACACCTTGCAAATAAAGGCTAAGTAGCAGAGCCCCAAACATACTGTGAGTCAGTGACAGAGCCTGACTCCAGTCCCTTCTGCTGGCCTCCAGAGCCCCTTCTTTTAGGCACTGAACAGTCTATCAACAAAATATCCAATCCTACAAAGTTTGGGTCTTAAGACCCTATTGGGGATAAAAGCAGTGCCAGAATGGAAAATACAGAGGGGCACCTCAAAGTATCTGATTTCACTGGTTAGACATTTTAGTTTCTTTCTTTGTTTTATTTTAAATGGAAAACAGCAAAACCAGAATAAAAATCATCTTGATAGCATGTGCCTGATAATTTAAGATGCATATCATAATTTATTATTAGATTCTTAAAAAAGAAGTAAATGAAAGAAAGTTTGCACACACGTGTCTGTGTGCACATTTTTGTGTGTGTGCATGCATGTATGAGCATATGTGTGCTTGCTGAGGATTCCCTGCTGACATGCTATTTTGTTTTGAAAAGATAATTTTTGTGATTCATTGTCCTTGGCGGAATTTTAGCATTAGAACTTTGAATATGTAGCTTATTGAAAAAAAAAATTAAGCCATGTTTCTTTGGGCTTCAAATTCATTCAAATTCAAACATAACTAACACAGGGTGTTAGAGGTTGAATTGCATGCTCCTAAAAAAGATGTGTTGAAGTACAAATTCCTAGTACTTTAAGACGTGGCCATATTTGGAAATAGAGTCTTCACAGATGTAACCGCGTTATGATGAGGTGTTTAAGGCAGGCCCTAATCCAAAAATGACTGGGGGTCTTATAAGAAGAGGGAAATTTGGACACAGTCTCATGGGAAGAATGCCACGTGACGAGAGAGGTGGTAATAGCAGTGATGCAGCTACAAGCTAAGTCTTGCCAAAGGTCGATGGCCCCCACCAGAGCTGGGAGAGGCAAGGAGGAATTCCACCCAGCGTCTCCGAGGGAGCGCGGCCCTGCTGACACCTTCGTGCTGGAATTCTGGCCTCCACAACTGTAAGAGAACAGATTTTGTTATTTTAAGCCACCCTGTTTGTGGTACTTTGTTATGGCAGCCCTAGGAAACCAATCCACAGAGGGTCGGGCAGGAAAGGGAGGGTGCTGTGGGAAGAGGATCATGCGCTGTTGAAAAGGAGAAGAGAAATACCAGTGACATGGGAAAGAGGTGACGTGTTCTGGAAAAAGAGGAAGTCTTGACGCACCTACTTTCTTGTTTTGATTTTCTTAGAATTCAAAATACAGATGCAGAAGAAGGTTTGTGTGAATTGGGTATTGCAGACATAATCAAGGAAAACCATCCACAAATCTTGCTGTACGTATGTATAAAGTTTAGCCAAAATGATTGGTGTAACTCACAAAATGGAACCAACCACTTATCATAACTACTAAAAAGAATGTCACATCACGTGTGCACTTGTGTGTGTGTGTGTGTGCCATAGTCAACTCAACAGCATTGAGCCTCGTTAAAAAAGAGTGTGTTTTAGGGACTTTCCTATGGGAGGTTTTTCCACTCTGGATCTCACAAGTTGGCATGTTGCTTCCAATTCCAGTGTCTCAATACGACAACCCTCAGAGTTCTTTAAATCAGACATGTGTGGAGATCATAGAAGAATTAGATAATTATTACGGGATAAACCACAAGAGGAAGTATGTATTATTCACCATACAGATTTACATAGCATGATCTAGATAGGGCATGGGGCAGGTCCTGAAGCAAGTCACCATTTTGTCCCCATGAGGGAAGAAGAGAGACGCCTCACCAGGGAAACCCTCATAACAATCTTGGTGGAGGGTTGGTCTGGGGACCCTGCTGTTACCTTACTTGTCCTCGGGCCAGACAGTTGTTCTGCACCCAGAGACCTGCTTCCTTGCAGGAATTTGGTTCTTGCCTTTGCTCCCACCCAAGCACAAAGGCTCTTTCATTCTTTTAACCCAGGGAGACTGGGTCCCTCTGACTGGGGCAAACTCTGCCTGCACTCCCTGGGGGTTGGTGTTTTCCTTTGCAGCTGTGACAATGCAAGGACCATATCTGTATTCCCATTTTGGGGAGACAGCCTTTTCCTTTTTTACTTGTGATACAATCTGTCACCAGTTTCTGCCTTCATTCTATGGTTCAGTGCACATCCTTTGGATCTCACCTGAGGTCAAGTTCAGCTGTGCCATTGACTAGTTGCTTGACACTGAACAAATTTCTTAAATGGGCTTGCTACCATCTCAGAACCTTAGTCAATGTCAAATGAGGCCATTTTTAAAGTAGGTGTCTTTATTTTAAGGAAGAGAAACTTATTCACACTGGCATTGTTGGGGGCAGTGGTGGGAGAGTTAGACCAGAGTGGTAAAGGGTGGTAAAGGACCTTCCCAGGGTGAGCACAGGGAAGTTTGTTTTAGTTCCCTTTTAGATGACGCGGGTTCACGCTGTCGTGATGGAATGACCACACTTGTCCCCCTCAGCTTGTGTTCTCGTTCCTCTCTCCCTCTCTGCGTGCACGCACCCGGGTGAGCACATCCTGCCCCAGCACAACAGCTAGCTTAACGTCCGCTGTTCTCTGCCGTGCTCCCAGCTAATGCGTGCAACTCCTCCTCCGCCTACGTCTCCAAATCAGCCTGTCCAAAGCAGCTTTATTGTTTCTCGCCCAACCTCCACCTCTATCCCTTCTCGGTTTTCCACCTTTCAGAAACGTGCCCTGGGTCACCCAGGACCATCAGCCCGCACTAACTCTACCAGCGACTGCTGTTGAGGCCATGTGGACTCCATCCCAAATCTGTCACTTCCCCTGCCCCACCCAGGACCCTGGCCCTCGGCACTCGTCTCTTTCTTTGCACCCTGGCCTTCCCATCCATGCTCCACCCTGCAGCCCAGTGACCTTGACTGCTTCTCAAAATGTATAAGCTCATTTAAATTTCCTGGTTAAACCCCTCCAGGGGTTTCCCAGGCACTTGGAGTAATATCTAAACTTCTTACTACTGGCTTCCGAGATCCTGAATGATCCCATCCTTGCCAACTTCTCTGGCCTCCTCTCAGGTACTTCTTATACCGAATTCGGAGCCTCATTTCACGCTTAGGTTATTCCTACCTCAGGGCCTTTGCACTGCAGTGCCCTCCGCCTGGGTTGCTCTCCTGCCTGATCTTCCATGGCAAGCTCCTCCAGATCCCTTAGGGCTCAGCAGAAGTGGTGCCACCTGCACAGATCACTCTACTCAAATCAGGGCACTGCGCCACAGTGATCCCAACCTCAGCCTGCTATTGTTTCCTTCAGAAAACATGATTTGTCATTATTTTTATCTTTTATTTTTATTACAGTGTAACATGATCTAAGGTGCACTAAATTTTAACATACAGCTTGATGAATTATTGCATATCTATACCTGTGTAGCCACCACCCAGATGAAGAAATAGAACATACCTGCAACCCCAGAAGATTGGCCACATCCTGTCCAAGTCCATCGCTGCAGTGACTTCCTCCATTTCCAGAGAAAGCTGCTATTCTGACTTCTCTCACCATTGACTAGTTTTGCTGGTTCTTGAACTTCACAGAAATGTGATCGCACAGCATCTGCTCTGTTCTGTGCACCTTCTTTCCCTGAGCAGATGCTTTGAGACTCATCACGTGGCTGTGTGTAAAATAATTTGTCCTTTTGTATGACTGTCCCTTTTTATGAATGGTGGATTATATGATTATGACATAACTTATTTATTCCTCCTTTCGGGCTGTTTCCACTTTTTATCTGTTACAAATAAAACTGCTGAGGACATTCTTGCATGTGCCTTTTGGTGGACATAAGAACTCATCTTTGTTGTTGGGTATGCACCAGATATGAATCGCTGGATCATAGGGTAAGTGTGTGTTTTGATTTAACAGATTATATCAATAGTTTTAGTTTTTATTTTGATTTGTGTCTCCCCTAGTGGAATTAATTTCCATGAAAGCTAGGACCTGCCTACCTCGTCTATCTTTACATTCCTAACACCCAACACAGTGTCTAGCACATTTTTAAGAGCTCGGTTAATATTTGCTGAAACAGTAAGTATTAGCTTCTGTTCATTCTGCTTCTGATTCTCTGTTTCCCTTATAAATTGTGCCTCCTTGTGTCTCCAGCTTGTCACGTGTTCTCATGGTACTCGAATCACCTGTCATTGTGAAGTACCATATTCCCTTCGTGGTTTTGCAAATTCCAGAGAGAAGCTGAGGAATCATCCCACCCGTTCCAGCCAGCTACACACAGTGATGAGAAGATTCAACACTGGGCCCCTGGGGCTTGTGACCACCCTGGGCCTATCAGGTGTGGCTGCGGATGAGAGTCACACAGCCAACCCTTGCTCGCCTCTATGCGGCATCCTGAAGGATTGAACCTGTGGCTGGAATTTTAACACTTGGCCTGACTGGCACATGTATGTATTAACACTTATTATTAATACTAATACTCAACAAACTACTATTATGTATTAAATATTTTCACTAGTACTACAACTCCTACTAGTGTTATCATAAGTGATGTTCACTGGAGTAGACCATCAAATATTCCTTAAAGGAGAACCACAGTTTGGGAACATTAGTCTTCAATTTATACTTGCCCAATGTTGTTTGGAATATGTGGATTATAAAACACAAAAATCTTAATAAAAGGACACTGTTGGCAACTATATGTAGTAAACAAGAATGCATCATTCAAGAGGTACATATATTCTAACTTTTTTAAAAGAAAGGGGTAGAGTCTTTTATGTTAAAACTCAATATTTTATACTGGAACATCCATCTTTAATGGACAGAATTGAGGTGACTCCCTGGACCCCACCTCCTGGTGTGATCTCCTGGTGTGATCTCCTTTTCTTCAGTATGGACAGTACCTGTGGCTTGCTAACCAATAGAATACGCTAAAGATGACAGGATATATGGGGTTAGTTGATATAAAACTGTATCATCCCTCTTGCTGTAGTCTCTCTCTTCCTCCCTGGCTTTGAGGAAGCAAGTAGCCTTGTTGGGAAACCTCGCACAGTAAGGAACTGGGGACCCAGCTAGGAAGAAAGGGTAGTCTCTAGCCTGCAAGACTCCATAAAATAAGCCCCATCACCCCAAAACCACAAGGAACTAAGTTCTGCCAACAAAGATATGAGCTTGGAAATGGGTCCTCCACAGTCAAGCCTCAGATGAGACCACCACCCCAGGCAACTTCATTGCAGCCTCGTAAGACCCCAAAGCAGGGAAGCCAGCTAAACTGTGCCCAGACTCCTGACCACAGAAACTGAGATGACAAATGTGTGTTGTTTTAACCTTCAAGTTTGTGATAATATTGTTCCACAAAAATAGATAACTAATATATCATCCATTTTGTCATTTAACTAACATCTATGAAGAGCATACTGGATTATAGGGTAGTTCTATTTTTTTATTTCAAAATACTAAGGAGGTACAAATGATTTTGTTACATGGAGCGCTTTTATAATGCTTAAGTCAGGGCTATGAATGCCCATCACCCAAATAGCGGGTAAGTTCTGCTTTTAATATTTCTTAGAAATGTCGATAGTGTTTTCAAATTAGTTGTACTAATTTATGTTCCCACCAACAGTGTATAAGTGTTCTCTTTTCTCCACATCCTCACCAACACTTGTTACCTTTAGTCTTTTTGATAATAACCATTCTAACTAAAGTGAGATGATATCTCATTGTGGTCTTAATTTGCATTTCCCTGTGATAGTGAGCATTTTTTCATATACCTGTTGGTCATTTGTGTGTTTTCTTTTGGGAAGTGTCTATTAAAGTCTTTTGCCCATTTTTAAATCAGACTATTGGGATTTTTTGCTATTGAGTTGTTTAAGTTCCTTATATATTCTAAATATTAACTCTGTCAGCTGTATAGTTTGCAAATATTTTCTTCCATTCTGAAGGTTGTCTCTTCACACTGTTGTTTTCTTTTCTGTGCAGAAGTTTTTTAGTTTGATCTAGGCAATCCCACTACTGGGTATATGTCTGAAGAAAATGAAATAAGTATGTCAAAGAGATATCTGCACTCCCATGTTTGCTGCAGCTGAGATACAGAATCAACCTAAATGTCCAAAAACACATGAAAGGATTAGGAAAATGTGGTATATACACACAGTGGAATACTACTCAGCCATAAAAAAGAAGGAACTCTTGTCATTTGTGACAACATGGGTGAACCTGGAGAACATTATGCTAAGTGAAATGAACCAAGCACAGAAAGACAAATACTGCATGTTCTCACTCACATGTGGAATCTTTTAAAGTTGATTTCATAGAAGTAGGACACAGAACAGCAGTTACCAGAGGCTGGGGAGGGTAGAGAGAGGAAAAGGAAAATGGAGAGGAGAACCAATGGGCACAAAGTTACAATTAGAAAGAAAGAATAGCTCTAGTGTCTTATTGCATAGGAGGGTGAATATAGTCAACAAACAAGTGTTGTATATCTCAAAATAGCTGGAAGGTAAAATTTTGTAAGTTCTCCCAACAAAGAAGTGATAAATGTCAAAACACTACATTTATATCAAAACATTACATTTTACCCCATAAATATGCACAATTATGTTAATTAAAAAACATAAAAATAAAAATAGGAATGATTTGTTAAATAAAATAATAACCCTACAAAAAAACAGTATACTATATGCCAAGTGAAATATTGGGCACCAGGTATAGGACATCATTTAGTTATCAATCAACACAAATATGAACAGTATGAAAGCCATCCTCCATTCTATATGTAGCAGTTACAGAGACACCAAAACGATGACACAGAGAAAATCTGAGATAGCACAGCAGTGGTACCACTGACCTTATTTAATGTTTTTTCCCATTTACTATTTCCCTTTAAGCAAGATTAAATGTTCACAGCAAAACAAACTTATTTGGTATAGCTATTGTTTCTAACTAAATCATCATATTTTAATAAAATTATTGATAAGTTTCAAAATCTCTGCAAGACGTTTGAGAAATGTCATATCACAGAAGGACAGACATGGTGATGTCCCAGCCTGGCTACACATACACTCCTATCACAAACTGTATTGTCTATCAGGTCTGGGGTCAACGCAGCAGGCAATCTTCCAGAGAGCTAGGTTGGGAGTATATGAAATATCTTTTTTTATGATAAGAACTATTCTGTATATGAATGTAGAATTAATATTTCTGATTATATGCATTGTATACTATGGTTAAATGATTCTGTATTTCTGTGGTTAAATAATTGGAGCTGTCTTGGTTTTTAGCAACTGTGGATTTTGTGGTTAAATTATGTTGTCTAGTTTTGTTTTAACAGCTGTGTTTATATGTATATGTGTTTGTGTATTTGTAGGTGATTTTTCACACAAGTTACAGGTCATTGTAACTAAGCCACAAAAACCTATGATACTAGTCTCTATGTGGAAAGACTTCATAAGTCGCTCCCACTTCTTGGTTTTTATCTTGTCCTGTGAATCATTTATAGGGAACTCGAAATTGCTTCCAAGTCTCATAAGCAGAGAGTAAAATCCTTGTTATTAACTTTTAGAGATAATTACCATGAGGGGCAATTGTAGAATAGAATTACCCTCCTCCATAGAAAGTATAAAATTTAACTCTTCTACATTAACTCTGATGTTTTTAGTTCATTTGTAAGAATAAAGTTTTCTACGAAACTGACAAGTAAAGTTCCATTATCTTGAACTTATTATTTTTCTAAATCTGAAACTTTGTATAAATTTCTAAATTACTGATTTAATTTACATTGTTCTTATGTTATTTTTTTGTATGTTTCTCAATTTTTAATTTCATAAAACTATAATTTCCTCTACAAATAAATAAAACCATACAAACAAGCCTTCTGTGTTTGTGTTTGCTCCCTGAGTGGGCAGCATGGAGCAGAGCCTCTTTCTCAACCAAGGTGGACATAGAGCCTCAGTGAGAATAAACAATTGTCCAAAGCTAATGGGATTTGGGTTTTCTGTTACTACAGCATACCCTGGCATATCCTGACTGATATATTAACATTTTGAGATCAATATGTTAAGGAAAAATTGTACAGAAATGAAAATCCTTTAACTAATATAAAGTTTTAAACTAATATGCTTATTAAATGATGATACTATATTGAAGGAGAATTTTTTTTCTTCTCATTAATATGTTTAAAAGAACCAATTATTCAGAGCATCTTGGGGAAATTGCTGAATTAGGACTAAGGCAGATGAAGTACAAGGTGTGTCAGGAGCATTTTGCAGTATCCGAAGGTAAGGAAGTGTTGAAATAAATACATAAATAGATAAATGGATAAATGGATGGACGGATGGATGGATGAGTAGATCAATGAGTGGATGGATGGATGAATGAGTGGGTGGATAGCTGGATGGATGGATGGATGGATGGACGAGTGGGGACATATTGAAAGGATAAGGAACAAACCTGAAAGGCCTCCCAATGGTTATATCTGATACAGTTTGAGCAAGAAAATAAATACCATGTTATTGGATTATAACACAGAGTGTAAGATAAATACTCATGATAAAATAAATAAGTGATTAAATAAGTACATAAATGGAGGAAAAGGAACAAATCGTCCTTCCAGAAGAATTTCAAGTCATATACATAGATACTTCCCCTTCCAGGGGGTGGGTCTCAATTGCCACCCTTTCTCAACCTTGAGGGTAGGATAGACTTAGTGACTCACTTTGAAAAAAATAGAGTATGGAAAAGTAAAAAATATTAACAATTTAATAATTCTCAACAGTGGGAAAACCTAAAGATACTACAACACTACTTTAACCAAATGATGAAAGTTACAATCACCTGTGATATCACATGGATACCATATACCTCCTAACAAAAGCAGAGGAGAAGAGCACTTAACCTCTGTCCTATTCTTTCTGAAATCCTATGATCCTGTAAGGAAAATAACAGATAAATACATATTGGGAGTCATTCTATATGATACCTGGCCAGGACTCTCCAAGACACTCTGGATTTTGAAAAATATGGAAAGACCAAGAAACAGACACTAGGAGATTGGAGAGACACAACTCAATGCAATGTGGTGCCTTGGATTAGATCTCAGAATGGAAAGAACAATTAATGGAAGAGTTTATGAAATAAAAATAGGATTTGGAGTTTAGCAGAGAGTAATGTACCAATGTTAGTTTCTTAGTTGTGACAAATGTACCATAGTAACATAAGATGTTGACAATGGAGGAATCTAAGTGAAAGGTCTATGAGAATTCTCTGAAGTATCTTTGAAACTTTTGCATAAATATAAAATTATTCCAAATTAAGAAGTTTATTTTTATAAAAGGATCTGTTAAATGGAATCATCCGACTTCCACATTTATTGTGCCATCATAGTCACCAGATGTTAGTCATATTGTTTCTTTGTGTAACCAACTGGTCACCAAAAAGGCAGCATTTGGGCTTTGCTCCCTGCCAGCTGTTAAGGGTACGTAGTTGAAAGTAAAGAAACGAGAGCGTTGTATTTAGTACACAATGATTGAGCATAAAAGCTTGCATTAAATTACAGAATCAATTGTGAAGCTGTATTATAGTGATTTTAAAGAGAATTTTAATCAGTGCGCTGATGTCTATTGAACTTAATTATACGTGAACACAAAACAAAAGTAATGGCTTTCTGTGACCAGGGAAGGATGTTTTAGTTTTTCTATTTAATCAGCATACATGTAAACTTGCCTGATAAATAGACTCTATTCAGTTAAAAAATAATATTTTGTAGTCTGTGGAGTAGAAGATGTATTAATAATAAAGAACTCAGAATATTCTGTAGTCTGTGGAGTAGAAGATGTATTAATAATAAAGAACTCAGAAGTAAATTGGAAATGAAGAAAACCTGTGGCCTAGAAAATTTTGATTTCTCCTTCTCTGCCTTATGTTGAAGACCATCAAAATCCACACCTAGATTTTTTTAGAGACCAACTAATTCCCTAAAGCCTTCTGTCGTATTTTTGTATTGTTCTGTTCATCTCTCAACATCAAAATGCAGTGCTTGGTAACTGAAGGGTTAAGAACTTAATAAGTAATTATTTTAAAATGTAAAAATTATTTTAAATGTTGATGATGTTTTATGACTATAAACACTAACATTCAAAGGGATAAATGAATTTTTTTTCTATCCTCTAAATAGAAAAGCTTTCTGAATTCTACACTCAAAATTTAGGATGTCCTATTTCAACACAAATAATAAAATTGAATTATAATTTGAGGAAGGAAAAACAAATAAATGTTGTATACCTTTACCTTTAATGACATTAAGTTTGGAACCCCACCCTGTGTTTGAGGTCCATTTCTAATGTTTCCTCCTTCATCATGACTTTGATCTTCCCTCTTGCCAGCCAAGGGAAAAACCCCAAATCCCTTGCTTGGTTCCTTCACATCCAATGGCATGCACTTATTTATTTTATGACATGCACTATTTCTACCACGGTCATATTGCAGTATGTACGTGATTCCATTTCCAGGCTAGACAATGCATTTCTTGAGCTTTCAAGTCCACTTTTAGGGCGTCTTCGACACCCCCCTGAACCAACGAGAATAAACTCCTTGGGAATGTTTGTGGGACGAAGGGAGAACGAATGTTGCTGCTTCTTAGAACTCAGGCCGCGCGCACTATGTGCTTGGCATCCGACGTCAAAAAATGTTCAGCGCTGCTTGTTTCTCTCGGGCCAGAAGGGCTTGTCTGGAAAACGTCTGATAAGCCACGGTAAGAAACACTACACAACCCCTGGATCTACCTGAATTATCTCAGCCTAAAGTCACCCGATCTCGCTCTTGCTGGCGAGGCGTGTCAATAAAGTCAAACGCAAAGACGTGCTTTGGTTTCAAGCCTCCGCTGATGACAGCTGTGTGAGCTGATTTAATGGGTTCTGTGCAGATAAAGGCAGGGATTTGCAACGTGAAAAGTGTCTTCGCAGGTGAGAAGACAAAGATCTCTGACATGCTCATTTCTCACCGCTCAGGTCCCCGACCCTGGGCCTGGAAACACATCAAAGGCCGCACCTTTCCAGCTTTTCATGCTCCTAGCCTGCCTTCTCTCCCTTCCTGACTGCGCCCCTGCGCGACTCACCAGTCAAACAATGCGGTTATTGTACTCCTGGGAGAAGGATAATTACCTCCACGGCCAGGTGCCAGTAGTAAGTTTCCTTGTGTCCAATTACTGTGCGGTAAAACGGCTGAAGCTCTGTTTTTAAATTTTGTTTTCTTTTTTGTAAGTCTTCACTGTCACGTTGCCAGACGCTGGCCCCGAGCCCCGCTATCGACTCGGGGCATCTAGCTTTGCTGTGAGCTTGAGTCCCATTGTCTTCCACTCTCTCCCGACCTGGAATCTCATTATATTTCTATCTCCTTATCGATGCCAATGAGTAAGAGAGATCAGCTGCAGTAAAGCGTGAGCCGCCACCCCACCGTTTCCATTGCTCCAACAGCACAGAGATTGTTTTCTTCGTTGATCAGCTTAGATGCAGTGGCAGTGATCATAAAGAGAAACTATTATCTCAAATGCAGTGAGAGTGATTTTAATAAGACAGGGAGGACAGTGATGGGGCGTTTTGAGTGGCATCTAAAAACTCCCCACTGGACCCTTCTATTAGCTCAACCAGGATTTATGAAGGAAACAAATAAACAAAACACAAGCGGATGGCATTATGTCCTGGCATTAGGACATTTTGTCTGGGGGACAGTTATGTGGTATGAGATGCTTAGCACCACCCCCCATGCTTTTATTTGCAGCTAATGCTAATAATCATAACTAACATTTGAAAAATGCCTTTAATATGCCAGACATCATGTTAAGCATGTATATTATCTAGTGGGTTCCCTTAACACTAACAAGGTAATAGTTAACTCCATTTTGTAAAAGAAGATCTTAAAGCTTGGCAAGATTAGCATTCCAATGTTACAAAGCTGAGAAGCAGCAGAAGATAGGTCTGTTTTATACCAATGTGCAAACTCTTAACCACTCTGCTATAATGGGAATCGCTCACCTCCACCAGACTATTTAAGGGGAACTAGTGCCCTGACAGCAACAAAACACCTCAGGAAACAATTCCCACGCAGTGGGGTCCAGGTCCTCCCACCACACCTACGCTGCAGGTACCCTAGCACTTTACTTGCCTGACTGAGCATAAACAAGCTGACTCGTTGAGGTCCCTACTGTTTTACCAGGTGTGATAATTTGTTTTGTGTTTTGATGGTTTTGATGGGTCATGGGGTGCTCAGATTAAACATTATTTCTGGGTGTGTCTGCAAGGGTATTTTAGGATGAGATTAGCATTGGAATCAGGATTAGGACTCAGTAAGGTAGATCTCCCTCCCCAGTATGGGGGGCCATTCTCCAACCCCTAAGGGACTGAATGGAACCAGAGGCAGAGGAAGGAGGAATTAGCCCTTTTGCTTCCTGCTTGCCTGCTTGAGCTGGGACATCTCATCTTCCCCAGCTCTTGGACTGGGAATTTTACCCTCAGCTCCCCTGCTTCTCAGGCCCTCAAACTTGGACAAATTATGCCACCAGTTTTCCTGGGTCTCCAGCTTGTGGACAGCAGATCACAGGTCTTCTCAGCCTCCATAATCATGTGAACCAATTACTCATAATAAATCTCCTTGAATATGTCTGTGTACATATATATCTGTATATGTATCCAGGTTCTGTTTCTCTGAAGAACCCTCACTAGTACACTGGGTGTTTTAAACAATTAAAGAACTTTGCTAGCCAGTAGTATTAACCTGTAGATTGCTAGAAATCGTCACTAGTCAACCCATTCCTTTTAGCTAGTCCCTGGGTTCCTAGTGTGTAAGATCATGTAACCCTCACGGTTGACAAACCCGAAATCATATGAACAGGTCAGGATGCCTGTTCCCACATTCAAGCGCAGCTTTCCCTTGCTATGTGTGAACAGCTTCTGCAAGTGCCCATTATCATTTGATTTTGCTGAAAGCTAAGTGTGGATTCACTTTTGTGTTCAACTCTGGTGATGGCTAGAGTCCCCCAGTCACTGAAGACCAGAGATGAGCTCAAATGCCTTTTCTATGACTTGTGTAGAGACATTCCCCAAGAATTTTTCAAACTCTTGTGGCTTGGGAGTGGTAGGGACAGGGTGGGATGGAGGCCCCTGAGCTGGAGGTCAAGGCACGAGATCTTCTCAGGCTCTCTCCAATCTCCTGACTCTGCTGAAACAGTGATAGTTTGTATGTTTCCTGCAGCTCCATATATATTGTTCCTTTCATGCTCCTTGTACCCAGACTGAGGACTTTAGCTCTTACAAGCCCCCATTCCCATCTCTCTCTCTCTCTCTCTCTCTCTCTCTCTCACCCACACACACACACACACATACACACACACACACACACAGGGACTGTTATGGACTGAAAGTTTGTGTCTCCCCAAAACTCATTTGTTGAAATCCTACCCACTAATATGATAGTACTGGGAGGTGGGGTCTTTGCGAGGCAATAGGGGTTAGATGAGGTCATGAAGGTGGAGCCCTCATGAGTGGGATTAGTGCCCTTACAAGAGTCCTGAGGAGATTCCTCTCTTTATCACGTGAGGGGGCAGAGAAAAGATGGCTGTCTAAGAACCAGGAATCAGGCCCTTACAGGCACCAAATGGGCCAGTGCCTTGAACTTGGACTTCCCAGCCCCAGAACTGTGAGAAATAAACGTGTATTGTTTAAGACAGTTTGTGGTATTTTCTTATAGCAACCTGAACCTGAGCTGACTCGGACATGGGCACACATGCTCACTGCTCTCTCTCTCTCTCTCTCTCTCTCTCTCTCTCTCTCTCTCTCACACACACACACACACACACACACACACAGACACACACACACGCACACACAGGCTCACCTCTGTCTCTGTCATTCTTGGCTACATATTCACCCTCATTCTCACACACAATCACACATGTTCACACTTTGAGACACGTGTTCATTTCTCTCTTTCTCACACACCCCTCAAATACCTACACAAACCTTTATATAACATCCTGTTACTATTATAATACCTATTATACTACTATAATACCTACAATATTACTATTATAACAACCTGTTACTTTGAGGGAAGTTGAAGGGTATTTTATGTCACACCCTAAATATGTGCATTTAAATGTTAGATTTTTGTTCATAAAAGTCCTTCAGACTTTGGTGATGTTCTTCCCTCTTTTCTCTTGGTCCCTCCCCACCCCTCGCCCCTCCCTTCTCCTCTGTGTCCCCAGAGTCCCATCACATCCAGCAGAAAGAAGCTCAGCTCTCTTTGTTCCTTTGTCTTCTGCTCCCAAGATCTCCCTTATTTTTTCCTGGCACCTTTAGGAAGTAGGAAGTTTTATTTATATTCACATTTTCAAAAAAAATTTTAAAAAGACTTGAGTAATTATAAAGCATAATACTATGATATCAAGTAATTATCCTCTAATCTTGATAATTAGAATTAATTCTGAATTCAAATTTGTGTATTATTCTAGAAAATATAAATGGTTCTTTATTCCATCAAAGAATCTTTAATGAGCTCACATCTTGATCTAATCTGGTCAGGTGAATGAGTAATATGTTCTCACCCACAACATTAGCCTAGATAAGTAAGATAATCAATTTGTTAGCAATTTTTAAAAATAGTAAATTCTTTAATAATAATTTTCAGTCACTTCCAATCATTTGGCAGTCAATTCAAGTGACGTTTTCACTGAATTTCAGCTAAGATCCTTATCAAAGAGGGTATGTCAAAATCACAAACCATACCCTGGTCAATGCTGTCTGAGGCCCAGTTAGGACAATACAGCATGATGGGTAGAACGTGGGCCGGGCTGGTAAATCAATGTGTGTGCACACCCCAACCCGTCACATACTACCTGTGCAACTGCTACAGACACAATTGTGCACCCAAAAAGGATGTTGAAGTCTTAACCGACAGTGCCTGTGGATGTGACTTTATTTGGAAATAGTCTTTGCAGACATAATCAAGTTAAGATGAGGTCATTAGGGTGAGCCCTAATTCGATATGATGAGTGTCCTTATAAGAAGAGAGAAACTTGGACTCAGAAACGCATACGGAGACAAAGGCCCTGTGACCACAGAGGCAGAGCCCGGAGGGGGTGATGCAGCCTAGGCCAAGGAATGCCAAGGATCGCAGCCACACCCAGAAGCTGGGAAGGGGGAAGGAAAACTGCTACTTAGATTCTCAGGGGACGCTTGGCCCAGCTGACACCTTGTCTCCCGATATCTAGCTTCTGGAACTATGAGAGAATAAACGTCTGTTGTTTCCAGTCTCCCAGTTTTGGGTACTTTGTGGTACCATGGCAGCCAATGTGTGCTGTGGTAGGTACGGCAGCCCCAAGATTCCAGAATCTCTATCTGCATAAAGTGCAAACAATAACACTGATAAGAGTACTTCCTTAATGAGTTTATTATGAGGATTCGACTAGCAGATGTATGTTACATTCTCTGCACAGTATCTGACACTTATATGCTCAGCACTGCTTGGTTTTATTAACAAATGCTAGCTATTAATATTATCAGACATAAACAGGTGGGAAACCTTCACCCCAGGTAGCTATCATTTGAGTTCTCTCTCATTCATCAACCCAAGCATGGGCACCATTTCTAAAACATGTCTACCTTACTATATCTAACTATACAGTTGATTACAATTATGTTCTTGTTAACTTAGAGCTGCAAGCATTTCATAAGAGACTTTCCATAAATAGCTATAGAAACCGTTGAATTGTAAGGAATGAGCTTTCGGTCATCACCTTGATATCCTCCTTACCTGTGCTGCTACTGCATGCTACCCAGACATTTGTTACGTGAAATCTGCCTTGATCAGCAAGACTTACCTGGTCCCTTGAGCCTTGTAAGATCTGTGGCTTCCCTGTTTCTTCGGATTCTGTAACCATGGAAATCGACTTCTGCCTTGATGCTGCTGACCAAATCTTGCTCTGACAAGACTAGGGCTAACACATTAAACAGACACAGCACGGTCTTCCCTGCTCTTCTAATCCTCTACGATTTCTTAATTTTCCAAAATAAACATGCATTATTTTAATAATCTAAATTCATGGGATACATCCTTTTCAATATTCAGTTCTAGTGTCAAGTTGAATAGAGACTAATAGAAAAATATAAAGGAAAAATCATACAATTGTGTTTCCAGTATATATTTGTAGCAGTGCAGTATTAAGCTACAAAACCCTGTACCCATAATCTGTGTCTCTGTGCCTCAGTTTCCTTATTTGAAAATGGTGGTCATAAGGACCTACCTCTCAGTCCTACTGTGGAAATTGGATGTCATATAAAAACCTATCCCAGGGTCTCTCACAAAGTAAGTTCCAAGCCTGCCACTTTCTTCTCCCTGTACATTTTTCATGAGTTTTGAATAAATGTTCCTGAATGCAAATGAAAACACAGTCCCAGCTTTGTCGATAGTGATGTTATTTGATTTTTTTTTTACTAAACTATGTGGAAGATAGCTTCTGGAAAGGTTCCCTATGATCCCTGCCTTCTGGTGTCCACACCCTTATACACGTCACTTTCATTGAGTGTGCACTGGCCTGAGTGACCAGCTGCCAGTGGGTAGAATGCAGCAAAGGTGATGGGAGAGCACCCTGAGGTTAGGTACAAAAAGACTGCAGCTGCCGTCTCCCACACCCTCGCTTGCTCTCTCATGTGCCTGCTCAGATGGAAGCCGGCCACCGTGTCATCAGCTGCCCAGTGGAGAGGCAGGCAAGGCAGGGACCTGAGAGTGACCTCCCGCTAAGAACTATGTAAATGAGCTTGGAAGTGAATCCTTCAGATGACTACAGCCCTGGCTAACAGCTTGATTGCATCTTTGTGGGAGCCCCTGAGCCAGAGGCACCCCACTAAGGCACCTGGATTCTGGACCAGCAGAAACTCAGAGATAATGAACGTTGTTGTACTGAGACATTCCGTTTTGGTGCCATTTGTGAAGTAGCAATAAGTAACTAATGCAGATCAATATATTTTCATGCATTCATTCTCTACTATTTTTATTCTAACCCTTCCAGGTGGCAACATTTTGTTATACTCCATTTTGTTGCACACACACTTAAAAATTAAAGTTCGTTATTCTCATCCTAATTGTCCCTTAGTCCTGCATTCTGCAGAGGCCTATCTAGGTGCTTCATGCTGATAAAGGACATGATGCTTCCTTCCTCACAAATCCCTGACACTGGTCCTAAACTCAGTCCCTAATTGAACTTATGTAGATTTCAAAACCTGCCTGTTCCTCGGAGTGATGTGTGTGCCGTGACCTCATAGGGAGGCTGTGCGGGTGCAGGGTGCCACAGCTGCAGGGTGCAACGGCTCTGGGAGAGTCCAAATATTCAGAAGGGCTGTGCTGCTGAATTACCAAAACCAAGGACAACGCCAAGAGAGGTCTGGGAAATGACCACAAAGGGTTGCACGGGAGCAGTTAGGGAATTGTTTTGCCAACCAACACACTTGTGCCAGATCCCACTGATTTTTTTTTTAAACCACTTTAATGAGCTAAGATTGACATATGAAAAGCTCTATCACTGATATTTTTAAACTTGAATTTCTCCCAGGTGTGCAACTGGAAGGAAAAAGGAACGATGAGTTGTGGAAGAGCTTTTGCCCCAATTGTCAAATATTTTACTTTTATGCAAATAAGAATTATAAGTAATTTTGGAAAAGTGGTCAAAATATTAAAAAAAATTACAATGAGTATTTTTGGTTTCATTGAATTGGAAAAAAACACACCTTTCCTCAAGTCATTGCCACGTTTAAATCATAGAGTAACAATATCTATGTATTAATGTCCCGAGGCAAAATTGCCAGCAATTTATTCATCAGGTAATATAGGTAAGTAAAAAGCAGATTTTTAGATCAAGTTTTTTAGTTAACTGCTTTAATGTACCCACACAAAAGTAGCCACGAGAACCCCAAATTGTGCTGATTTTGTTGTTGCTGTCACTTTGGAATCTAGGAACAAATGTCCTCTGGCCGCACCCCTTGGTAATAGCCATTCAAGAAGGTTCTAGAAATATGTCCTCCCTCCATTTGCTTAGAACTTCTAGTGTTTGTTTTCTTAATTTTCTTGTTTGAGCACAGAACAGAACTGAGATGTAAGAAAAAATTACCTATAGGAAAATATTTCCTATAACTATTTCTGAAATAGCATTATATTTAAATGACCAGCAAAAACAAAAATGAAAACAAAAAACAAGGGTTGCTTTTTCGCCTTCACCACAAAGAGAAAAACAATGGAGGAATAATGTCACACCCGGCGGCTGACCTTGGGAAACACAACTGGAATGCAAAAGTTAAGGTGTTCCTCTGCTGAATGAGGCCAGAGTCTAAGGAAAGAAAGAGGTAGGATCAACATGTGGGTGGTTAAAGCGATGTAAAGAAAGCAGCCCCATGGTTGCGTTTGATGGGTTAAATAACCTGCTAAATTAACCCACCAGCCAAGGTGTGCCTCATGTTTGATCTGTCTCTGAATGCTGTTTGGGATGTTGAGACAGCCCCAGAAGGGAAGTGGGCACACGTCGAGTAGCCCGTGAGCCATCTGTTTCCCAAAGCCTGGACTTTGAGATCTTGCCCACTGCTCACTGGGTCACGCTCCCAGCTCATCCCTGGTTACAGTGTAGAGAGGGCTGAGGATCTCCACCGTCAACTGCTTGGCCCGCCAGTGCATTGAGCAGGTACTCATTAAATGTTTGTGGTGAGTCCAAAAGATTTTTGTCTAGCTACAAAAGGAATTCCTCCTAAAAATAAAAAATAAAAAATAAAAATTCTATAGGAAAGTCTGAACACTGTCTCTTTCAGTTATTAAACTGTTCAGTCCCCTTTGGGTAACTTCTTCTTGTGAGTCAGTCCCCAAAATGAGCCCAGGCACTTGGCCAGGTACATGAGACAAGTCTTGCCATTTCTCTTCCCTAATTCTTTTTTTTAAACAATTGTTATAAAACCTAACCTCTTTTTTGAGGTGCCTGTTTTTATATTTCTGAACCCTTTTCCCCACTTTGTTTAATTATCCTACACATACAAAAAGTGTTTACTGCCTCCAAAATGTGTGTGTGAGCATGTGTGTGTGTGTGTGTGTGAGGTTCTACATGCCTGTGTAGCTATTCATAGGAACATTGTGGGGAAAGCACTGGAAGAAGATTCTGGTAACTTACCATTTCCCAAGGGGAAAGGCACTTAAGAACTTCAGCTTTAACGTATTTTCAGTCTTTGACATAATAAAACATACACCATACACAAATGAAGTTTAGCACTCAAATCATTTAAAAATCTTCCTATGTATTATTAGAAAGGGTGATTTCATCAGACGTGTTTCTTAAATCAATATGCAATAAAGTCTAAAGTGAGGTCAACCCATTTAACAATTGACACCTCCATGGAAATAATAGGGGTGAGGTGAGGAGGGCACAGGACGTGGTATTTATTATGTTTCCGTTAATAGTCTGCAGCTATATGTGGCTTTCCTGGGTCATGCTTCTCAACTTCTCCAGGGAGTAGTTTGGGCTGGAGGTGTGGAAGAAGAATACAGAATTTGTTCTTAAGTCTTGGATGCGATTACTTCTCGCACTTCTTGACAAATTTATCAGTTCTCTTCCAAAAAAAAATCAAGGATGTGCATTGTGTTAGGAATAAGGTACATAATTCTTTTTTTTTTTTTTTTGAGACAGAGTCTCACTCTGTTGCCCAGGCTAGAGTGAGTGCCATGGCGTCAGCCTAGCTCACAGCAACCTCAAACTCCTGGGCTGAAGCAATCCTTCTGCCTCAGCCTCCCGAGTAGCTGGGACTACAGGCATGCGCCACCATGCCCGGCTTAT